>WEIS01035391.1:6966-27269 GCA_013389965.1 Todus mexicanus
TAAGGGGGAGGCCTGGAATGCAGATACAGACAGAAGGGTGCATTGAAGGCATCGAGTAGTTTACTGGGGAAGCAGATTAATCAAGATATTAAGCAGAAAAGCAATTTATTAAGACCAATCCATGTCCTTGGCTATTGTTTAAAGATCTGCTTTTTCTGTAAAAGTCTTCAGTGCACCCAGTCGATGAGATGCTCAGAGCCACCAACTCAAGGATGAAGCAGGACAAGGTTTTCCATTTTAAGATGGAAATATCAGCAAACAAAATTGTTCTAACAGTGACTGTATATCTGTGTTCCAAGAGATGCTCACAAACCCAGAAATGGATCTGATTAAATGCTGTATGTGTCATCACTATGGTGTTTCAGTCTGTTTTGCACTACATTTAAATCTCTTGAAGCTCAGTGTTATGGATAAGTCACACTGTTGTGTGGACTGCTCCCTATTCATTTACCTAAGGGATCCAGGGGTTCTGTCCATACTGGCAAATTTATCTGCAGGAGTGCATGATCACAAGCAAGGTGTGAGCCATGTGGAAGCAATGGGGTCAAAATTACAATGGGGTCAAATGTAGCAGAGCCAGATTTGTTCACAGTCAATGAATGTAGAAGCCACCTTATCACAAAATGCATTGGAGAGGCAAACTGCTTAGCACTCATAGAAGCACTTGTTTGATTCCATGTGCTCTTCCTTCGGTGCATTGGTGGGCTTCCACACCCGGAAGAGTAAAGAGAATTTTTTCTTGTATTTTTAAAAAGTAAAAGTTCTTAATATTTGTAACACAGTAAAGGGACATGACTGACAAGTAGTCTAGAAAAGGCAAGGGCAAAATGGCACAAAGTGCATTTACTTCCCTCCTATTTTGTGTAATTGCATCTCTGATGCAAAGAGCTCAAATGTACAAGGATCTTAGAGATAATGAGACTCTTTAGTAACCTTGACTTCTTCACATGCTGACAAGCAGCTCTGACTGACTGCATTCATGGATTTACAACTCAGTGCTGGCACAGAGGGTAAGAAAAGAACTGTTTCTGGGTGCATTTAGTCCCCAGAGGCTAATTCTACTCTTTCCTTTTTCCTGCCTGCATGCTAACTGGCTGTCCTTCCCTGCCCACTGCTGAAAGTTAGAAGCTAAATTAAAACTCTGAGGTCTAAGAAAGTTTGGCAAACACAGATTCTGCTTTGTCATGGTCATATTTCTGTACACTTGCTGCAAAATTGTGTCACTGGCATCAGCACAGTGAACAAGAGGTCAGTCAGCACATTGCTGGGGATTGTTTACTTTTGAAGTATCTTCTCTGTATTCCTTTTTAGTTCTGAAATCTCTGAGGAAATAAATAAAAACCCCAGTCACAAGGAAAGCAGACAAAATAATTTATTAGTACATTAAATTCTTAACTTTCTTTTCTTCCAAAGGTTTGTTTTTCAGTGAATATCAGATGAGGATCCCAGCAGGGATCTATTTGCAGGTTGATGTCCTCAGAAGTGAAAAAAACCAAAAAACCAACAGCGAACTTCAAAGTGGAGGTAGCGTAATCTCTATGCTCAGTACACTACTTTATCGCTTCCAAAGCCTTTGGTTCCTCTAATACATCACAGCAAGTGGCCTTATTCATCTTTTTAAAATATGAGAACAGAATTATATCAATGGCAAGTGGTGTCCGTCAGGAGTCTGTAGTGGGACCAATGCCGCTTAATGTCTTCATCAGTCACATAGGCAGTGCACCTTCAGCAAGTTTGCACATGACACAAAGCTGAGTGTTGTGGTTGAATTGTTTGACGGACAGGATGTCACCCAGAGGGACCTGGACAAGCTGAAGAAGTGGACCCATGTGAGCATCATGAGGTTCAACAAGGCCAAGTACAAGGTCCTGCATCTGGATTGGTGCAATCCTCAGTATCAATACAGGCTGGGGGATGATGTCACTGAGAGCAGTCCTGCAGAGAGGGACTTTGGGGTACTGGTGAACGAAAAGCTGGATTCGAGACAGCAATGTGCACTCACAGCCCAGAAGACCAGCTGTACCCTGGGCTGCATCAAAAAAGTGTGGCCAGCAGGTCAAGGGAGATGATTCTCTACTCTGCTCTTGTGAGACCCCATCTGGAGTACTGTGCAGCTCTGGAGCCCTCAACATAAGAAAGACATGGACTTGTTGGAGCAGGTCCAGAGGAGGGCCAGAAAAATGAGCAAAGGGCTGAAGCACCTCTCCTGTGAGGAAAGGCTGAGAGAGTTGGGGTTGCTCAACCTGGAGAAGAGAAGGCTCTGAGGAGACCCTATTGTGGCCTTTCAGCACTTAAAGGGGGCTTATAAGAAAGACAGGGACAATCTTTTTAGCAGGGCCTTTTGCAACAGAACTAAGGGTTGTGTTTTTTAACTAAAAGAGGGTAGATTTAGGCTAGATATAAGGAAGACATTTTTCTCCATGAGGGTGCTGAAATGCTGGTGCAGGTTGCCCGGAGAGGTGGTAGAAGCCCAATCCCTGGACATTCCAGGTGAGGTTGAACGGGGCTGAGCAATCTGCTCTAGTTGCAGATGTCCCTGTTCACTGCAGGGGTGTCGGACGAGATGACCTTTAGAGATGCCTTCCAGCCCAAGCCATTCTATGATCCTATGATTCTATGAATTCAGTTTATTTAGTTGAAATCCTGACATTCTCTCTATTTTGTGTTCATCAACTAATTTGAGATTATGCTTTACCTTCTGCACTTTATTAACTGGTGTAAGCAATTACTTTTCATTGCCAGCCCAGTGTCAGAAGGCACAAAATTATTTGTATCAATACTGCAAAGAGTTTTTTCTCCTAACAGCATCCTGGGAGCAGAAAGCACTTGAAATGCAATTATGAGGGGAACAATTGGCTGTGACAATAACCTCAGGGATTTTGAACCTATATGGAACAAACTAACACTTTAACCAGGTAGAAAACTACTTATTTCACTTACTGACAGGAACTAAGCCTGTTTCTATGTTTTAGACTTCAAAGGACATTTTCATACTAGGTTTTCTCAAAACACACTATGATTAACAGATTTAGAGGCCAAGTGTGCATTTGTCATGCGTTTAAGTTACAGGGTGATGAAGATAAGGTAAAAATTAAAAGAAATGCTGAGGAAAACAGATTTATAAAACTCAACAGTGATTTTAACACTGTAAGAAAGAATTTACAGATGGCATAAAAATGTATTTAAGATACTTCACTAACACTGTCCTTCAAGTTCTCAGGAGCAACAAAGCCAAGGGAGTCAGAAGGTAACAAGCAATCCTGGCTGTCAAATGTTCCTCACTTTTTCTTTCCCAAAATTATTTCTCCTCTAGACAATGCAAACAGTTTTTTCCAACCAATATCCTAGGAAGACCTCCTGCTGCGTTAAATGTGTCTCACCCTGAGATTCACACTTTGGTGCTACGCAGCAAAGTAATGCCATCGCTTCACTGAGTCAAAAGTCTTTTATTGTTCAAAGGGATTGTCACCTTTCTGACAATGTCAAAATTAACTGCTTCACAGCAGGGGAGGTCTTAGAAATAATCAAAGTTCCTGCCATTGCTTAAGTAAAAGCAAGGTAACAGGCACTTAAGACATGGAACTGTTAACACTTGGTTTTTTATATGAGGATTATCACTTGTGAGAAAAAAAAAATACAAAAATTACCACTGAGATGAAGAAACAAGTGCTCTTAAAAAACCCCCGTGTTCTTCTTTCTCAATGTGCAATAATCTATATTATTTCAAATATAATGTCTCTGATATTTAAGTGTTGCCTTCTTCCTGCGTATTGGGGACCATCAGGATGTATGTGCCAGGGAACTGCACAGTAAAAAGCGATTGAGCTGTTACAAGGAACTGCTTCTGAGCAAAGAAAAGAGCATGTTGTGGAAACCACCTTCCTTTGTTCTCAATATTAGTTAAGAAGAAAAAAAACACAAAAATGATACAGACACATCATAAATTGCCTTTTTGGAAAGGGGATGTGTATGTAGATCCAAACAACCACCCTTCAATAGTCTTAAGCAAAGTTTGCTTGGCTTGCAAAATCAAAATTTTTTCTGCAGAAATGAGACTTTTTTGAGTTCATCTATGGCATCTAACTTAAGATGTTTTGATCATGAAAGGGAATTGGACTGAACTAAGAGAGAAAAAAGAAAAAATTTGAACCACTGAGGGCTGAGGGTTTTCTTCTGCTAGAATAAGCAAGAGATACATTACCGTGAGGCTGCTCACAGCTGTTAAAATTTAAACCATTCTCCGCATGCTGTATACTCAGCAAGTACCAAACAAAAAGGCATCTATTGTGCAAACATCACTGAGAGAAGTCAGCACAGATTAACACACTCTTCTACTAAGATATAAAGGACTGTTTTCAGAAATACACAGTATAAAGGACTCTCAAGGCACCAGCAGCAAATTTGCCCAGCTTTCTGTTTCCAACATGCTTTTTATGGACTTACATTGCAGAAACCTGATGTTCCTTTTATAACGACTGTTCACGTAGGGCACACATCCTTGCTTTCTGGCATGGGCTCTTACTGTTACCGTGCTTTTACTAACAGAAGAGCTGAAATCCTTTTGAAAGCCAGGCCTCCATTTGCCATCTGAGCACATTCACTTCTCTTCATTTTCATCTCAGCAGTTCCACATCCCTAACATAAAAAATTACCAAAGGTGGACATCAGCTACAGCTGCAGGTGATCCTAGCCCTGTATCTATGTGTTCAAAATAAAGATACACATAGCTATTTACACGTGTACACAACCAGAGTTTTTTTGGGCCTCCTTTTGTGATGTATTAGGTTCACTTGTACATTTTTAGTACAATAAATTTAACATGAAAGCCAAGAACAGTTTCCAAAATAAATCTTTTTGTTTCAGTTGTGCCTTGGCTCTTTGGTAACACCAGCTATTTTTGTAGGTGTTCAAATATACTGATTTTCTTTAAAAGCCATAGATAGGTAAAGAGATCAGAACAATTGCCTGACAATCCATGTGACTGAAAATAAACATCAACTATGAAAACAGATATACCTAGATATAGATATATATACCCAGATAATAGATATACTATATATATATGACATGGCTGCTGCTGACATGTTCATGGTATGATTGGGAGCAGCAAGAGAAAGCTGTTGGGTTTTTTTTCAGAGTGGTGGTGAATGGTAGCACAACATTTGCTCTGCTATCTCTGTTTCTGTTTGAAAAGGACAGTGGTACCTGGCCAAAGGAGCCAACCTGTCAGCTCTGGCACCCAGAAGGTGGTTTGAGGATGGTGCGGAGGCACGGTCACCCTGACGGTACCCATGGGCTGAAATTACCACTACTTCTCTGGGTAAAAAGTCAGTTCTTCTTGGGTGCCGATCAGTCTTCTGTATTGACAGAAAAACAATCTATTTTTAGCACACTACAGACATATTAATCAAGCAACCTTAAGAAGAAGGACAGCAGAAAATTATATAATCCGTTATGGTAAATCAAGGTATTATTCCTGTGTTCAGTCAGAGGGAACAAAAGGAAGGCAAATAGGTAAGGAGAGAAAGGAAGGTTTCCTTCTATCCCAGGTTAAGGGAGGATGGATAACCACCTTTGGCAATGGGCACACACTCCCAGCTGTCTGAGATGAGTTTCCCTTGTTAAGTATAACCATAAGACCACATTTTCCTGCTTTATCTTTTCCTATCTCTGCAAACTTGTGTTTACCACTGGCCTCAAATCTTGTCTGGTGAGAAAACTGTGAGTTGCATGGCGTGCATGATGCTCCCTTCCTCAGAGAGGCAATGTCCATCCATTTACAGATGTCCCATTCCAGTGTTGGTACTACATGGAGCTCGTGTCAGGCAGACACTTGTGAGACTAGGCAGGTCCCTGGCAAAGAACAGAGGGGATGGGGGGTCTTGGGGGGCAGCAGCAAGGTCTATGCTGGCACTCAGCGGAGCAGTTCACCCTGCATAACCCCTGTGCATTGTGTACATCAGTGTGTATCCCCCTTGGTGGCACCGATGAAAAAGGCATATTGTTTATAATCCTGATCCGTTTATGGTTTCGTGCTAGTCATTCAGGTTGGGACCTGTAATTAAAAAATTAAGGATGAAAAAACCCTACCATTTTCCTGAACAAAACTGCTCTTCTAATGCTCATTAGGCTCATTTGTGAAGCAAAACATCTCCAGGGGATAATTCCACACTTATAAAATAAACATTTTCCATGCATGTGGTTAAGGACCCTCATAAAACATGTAACGAGGCATTTCTGTTCTGAACATGCTTAGCTTCCTGGCATGAAAGCACTTGCAGAGAATTGAATGCAACTGTGGAAAGAGAAGTGCAAGAGATAATAAAACATCACGACTTAAAGACAAAGGTTGTCAGGGAATCCAACAAGCAGTTCCTCTTCTGTTCGTATATATTTCCACTGGGAATCAAGCTCTGAGAAGGGTACAGGTTGTTTTTCTCCAATCTATAAATCAGAGGAGAGCAAATATCAGTAGTTCATTACTTAAAATTTCTCTTTCTTTTGACTTGCTATAAAAGTCAGAATATAAACCATTTATGCTTTCATTTTTTGAATTTTTCCCCACCACGTGCTCTCTCTTCTGCACACTCTGGGGAGCCTTCCCTATAGCAAAAGTCCTTTGAGCACATTAAGTTCCTCTGTTTCAGGATGTTTTCTTTCCTTCCCAGAGCTGTGGCTTGCATTTGGTGGAAGAACAGAGCAGAAGCAGTCAGGAATCAGCCTGATGACATTTTAGAAAAATCGATGGCACTTGTCAGAAGAATTGCCTTGAACTGACAGCAGGAATATCAGTGAGAGCAGCTCCTAGCTTCACAGACTGTAAAGTGCTCCTTTTCCACAATTACAAGGCAGAACTCTCCTATTTTATCATACAGCACTTTTAATTACTTGCACTGTCCTTTACAGTTCTGTGGCACACCACTTTATTAGACAAATATCATTTATTATGACAGCAAATGTGATGAACCTGTAATATCTTTTCCAGAATTGCTGCCTTTTTTTCTCCATTTTTGCTATCTGCCTAATGTGAAACTGAAACAACAGGACAATACTAAATAATAGATACAAAGTATTTAAGCCATATGAATAATTTACTTTTATGTCTTGTAAAAGGCAGTCTCCTTCCTATCTCTACAGTGCTTGCCTAGGTTGAAGAAACAGTTTGTTCAACTTCAAATTGAATGATTTTTTTTTCAATTCTGAGGTGGAATTTAAAAAAAAAAAAAGAAAACTTAGAAAGAAAAAACTGCGTTATTTGAAAATGGTGAAAAAAATGCTCTGACTTTCATAGTGCTGCTCCTCACATTTTAATGTACAATTTGATATGGATTCAGGAATACTTTTGAAATTTAAGTAGTTCTGAAATAGAAGTTTTTACTGACTTAGGAAGAAATGTTTTCCAAAATACTGCTATTTATTCCATCATTACTGTTTGTCCCTTTGTGAGTAGCAGCACACCTGATACAAAAGCCCTAAAATACCAGTATTTTATCATATGGTATAATTGAAATTTATTTCAAAAGGTGACAAAGACTTCGTGCTCCACCACAGAGGGCTCCCTGTAAAAGCTTTCCATGGCAATAGCCTGCACATTAAAAGGAAATGCACTTCTGACCTAATAATCTGGATCCATTTTTAGTATTAATTAATGGCAAAATATGTTACCAGCATAGAGATGATGGTTTTTGTTATGAAAGATGTTCATTGGAGAGGTAGAAAACAGTAGCATAGTTGCTGAAGAATTATATCACTTCCAAGAATCCCAGCTGGGACACCAATCAGAAAAGCTTTTTTTTTTTTTCCAGTGATTGCTTCCTTAAGCAAAAAGTAAACAAGTTAATTTTTAAAAAACTTAATACAAAATGCTTTGACTTTTCCTACCTTTTCCTACTTTTCTTTCAGTTTTTTCTGGATGGATAGAACAACATGAGAAATACCAACTCAATTTGCAATTTAACCGACTTGAATTTCTGTTTTTCAACAATAGTGTGCTCAAGCAAAACAAACCACAAAAGCATGCTGCTCTGTCAGAAAGAATTGTCTGTGACCTCTTTCCTACATCCATTTTCATTTTCTTTCAAAATCTAAACATGCTTGGCTACTTAGCCATATCTCCTTGTTAATTCTTACCTCTTCAAGGTACTTTGGACCAGCCTTTCTGCTCTGCTTTCTGAAACATCCATAGGAGAAGCTTTGGATCAAGTATTAGGGTCAATTCCATAAAATCCACCCCAACAGAACCACACTGCTCCAGTTGTACAGCAAAGCACACAAAAATCAAAGATCAGCTCAGGATGCCAATGAAACTTCAAGCAGGACTCATTAGGACACATCCTGATATGACTTTTTGTTACCTGAGCACACTTTTTCTGCAAACCCTGCTGCCTTTGGCTCTGCTGCGTACCGCTCATGGTGACATAGACTGCGCTTTGTGGAAAATCCAGCTGTGCTTCTCAGCTCACAGCCCACATCCCTCTTGCCATAGTGTTCCTCTGGGCATAGGACGTGTCTTGCTGATCTGCCCCAGAGAAGATGCTTGGACAAGAACTCAAGCCACTGATGCACAATGGAGAAAAACTATCAACTTGTTCCAAGTCTTTTGCAATACTGTCTCCATAATGACCGAGTGTCTTGTGGGCAAAATTCTGGGAATTGTTATAGTGGGAATCCTAGAGTGGGAAAGACACTAATTTTCAAAGCTCTATTTATATATATATGTATATGTGTTGGAAGCATTTATGCAGTATGTGGGTTTGCAAGAGTACTAAGTGCTTCTAAAAACTGACACTTCTCTGTCAATTTTTGTTTCACAAGAGCCCTTTATATCTCTTTCATAAGTAATTATAATATATTTTAATAATTATTAAATGTTTTAGAGGAAGAGTTTGCTTTTGATTAAGCTGAGAAAATGCAGCGCTCCCCCATGGCTGGCACGTCACTCCTCACTTTATTAGTATCTTGCTCTGCCTCTTTATAGCTTTGATGAAGTTCAAGACTTCAGTTCGCAAAATTAATAGAGCTGCCTGCATAAGAGAGAGAGAAAGAAGGAGGAACCAGGACCACAGAACTAAAATGAACCTGCTGTGGCTGAACTAAAAAGTAGAATGTACTGTTTACTTCTTCCCTGCTGTGAATATTGCAGCCATCATTCTGCACCTGCTTTCTTTCTTTTGTTTCTTATTGCAGAAAGCCGGTGATGCCAAGCAATTCTAGCAGGATTTGGCACTTTTCTGGAAAGAGAAGACAAAATGATGAGAGATGAAAAGTACCTGTGCAAATGCTCTAGTTCCCTGATCGGTGTAGTGTTATTTATGGTGGAAATCATTACTGCTCATCTAGGGCCCTGAGCTTTGCTCACTTATGCAGCTTTGATATGCAAGGGACGGAATTGCCATAACAGAGCAAAGGGAAGAGGTATTTTAATGTGATGTTTCATATCTACGTGCGTCATGTTCTGTACATATGCGTCTTTGCCAACCCACCAAATGGAGTCCTTCAAAGTACCTGTCTTCTAGATAGATGGAACTGCTAGAATATCACAACTGCTAAAATTGCTTCAATATTAAATTCAGATAATATTGCCAATGCTCAGATGTCATGTTGAAAAAGAGGAAAATAGTAGACAAACACTAATGTCCTGCCCTTCTCAAAAACACCAGGTTTTCACTGTGAGGATGCCGTCTCACTTGTTTGTTTACCTATGGATTAAAAAAGATTAAATTAAAAAAGCAGCGTGAATATTAACAGCAGGCAGGGAGCAGAATACCATCTATGCAGCTGAGGAAACTCTTTGCCATGGGAAACCCTCGTTTTGCTTTCCTAAATCTAATTGTCAGAGATGCCCCTGCTCACAGCGAAGCTTGTCAGCCAAGGCCAAAGTGATACGATGTAACATGGGCTATAGCTGGTGTGCCCCACAGCGTTTCAGCCTCTCTTCTAGTCTTCCCTGGGTCGTACTGCCACGATCGAAGTAGCTGTGCAGGCTCACACAGCATCAGAGAGCTGTATAATGCCCAAAGAGAGTCCTCTAAAAGCGCCCCCGAAATAAGTAAGTAAAGTGAGTAAGCCAAATTCCAGGCCCTTAGAGCCTAGCCAAGCACACTGAAAAGACGATGCACCACTGAGGAGTAGGAGAAAAAGATGCCCTTCAGATTCCTGGACTTGGGACATCCTCTCTGCATCTCACAAGGAGGGAGAAGACCTACAGTTTCTCCTGATTATGCTCTCTTAATGAATTAGGGAATACTTCAATTACCTCATCTGACCTATGTTTTGGCCAAAATTGGCATTGCTGTTGCAGTGGTACCATTTCATCCAATGTGTGCAAGCTAAGAACAAAGTTAAAGTTAGTAAAGGAAACCAGCTGAGTTTTTCAGAGGAAATTTTCTGACTGACCTAAACTAAATTTTTCCAGAATTTTCTTCCACGTAGGATTTTGATCTGAGTTTTGTTTGTTCCACATGAAGAGGAAGAAGTGGTAGAGACAATGTGTGGTGAACTGACTGCAGCCCCTGTTCCCTGTCCCCCTCTGCCATTGTGCAGGGAGGAGGTAGAGAAAATGGAGAGCTAATCTGAGCCTGGGATGAAGGGAAGGGTGCGGCAAGGTGTTTTAAGATTTGGTTTATATTTCATTATCCTACTCCGGTTTAGATTGGCAATAAATTGAATTAATTTTCCCTGAGTTGAGTCTGGTTTGCCCATGACAGTAAATGCTGAGCGATTTCCCTGCCCTGACCTTGACCCACAAGTCTTTTGTCATATTTTCTCTCCCCTGTCCAGGTGAGGAGGGGAGCGACAGAGTGGCTTTGGTGTGCACCTGGCATCCAGTCAGGGTCAACCTGCCACACTAATCCAAAGATTTTTTTCTCGGCTCACATCTTTTGGAGACTGCCTTGACAGCCTTCATCTCCCTTTCTGAGGTCTGCATAGAACACAGAATCATTTAGGCTGGAAAAGACCTTTAATCATCATGTCCAAGCATTAACCTAGCACAGCCAAGATTACAACTAAACTATGTCACTAAGAAAAGGTAATATATGTCCACCTAGATCTTTCATAATTGGTTGACTTTACCCACCAGCATCATTTTTCATCTTTGGTGAATTTAGATACAAAAAAAGGGTATCTAGATTCAGAGCTCCTAAAGTTTCAGAAACATCAGCTCACTTCCAGCCTGTTGCTAGCAGCTGGAAGAGTTTTAGAAATCCAGCACTTGCTTCTGATTTCATAATTTTTGGAAATGTGAGCTTTGCAGGAGAAAAAAAAAGGAAAAGGAGATAAAATTTTATGAAACAAGTATGCTGTTTACTGCGCCCCAGAAGACACTGATATACTGGAGAGAATCCTGTGGATGGCCACTAAAATGATTAGGGCTGTGGGGCACAGGACGGATAAGGAGACACTTAGAGATTTGGGGTCACTCTATTTTAAAAGGGGAGGCTAAATGGAGATCTTAGTGGTCTCTTCATCTGCCTAAGGGAAAATCATTGAGAAGATGAAGTCATACTGCTTTCAGACCTGCACAATGAAAGGAAAAGAAGGAATAGTTACAAGCTGAAGAAAGTGAAAGGTCAATTGCATACAAGAAAAAAGATTTCACCATGAAGGTAGCCAAGAACAAGAACAGATGCCCAGATGTTGTGGAGTCTCTATCCTTGGAGACTTCCAAACAGACTGGGGACAGACTGAGAAACTTGACCTTGCTCAGAGCAGAGCCTTGGAGAGGATGGCCTCTCTTCCAGTCTACATGCTTCTGTGACCCTAAAAAACAATAAACAAAAGGTTTGGTTTTTACCTAATGTATTCTCATAACTAGCAAAAGGCTTTTAAAACTATAAAAATAACATTAGGTAAATTGACCTTCTCCAGCTTCTCTGCTGATTATTCAACAAGAATAAATCTGTTAAATGCTATTTTTCATTGGAAGATCATGAATCAGTGTCCTTGAAAATAACCTATCCACTTTGTCAACAAATTCAAGTCCATCTGGTTTATGCTAGATACACTGATTTTATTGAATTAAGCCTTGGTTATGCTATCCATTCAGGAACAAAGAAAACCATTACTAAGGACAATTGGTCCAGTCTGGTCTCTTTGTGCTGTGTAAGTGAAGAGGAACTTCACTGCAGTCAAATGAATTTATGCTGGCATAATAGTGGTTCCTGGGGGAGCAAGAGTGAATCTTGGCTGCCCAAGGCTGTTTGACAATAGAGGAGAGCAGCTCAGCAAAAGCTAATGGTTTTATAGTGTTTACTTCTATAATCCCTAGGAAGGAAAAATACCTCTGCAATTCAAGATTTCATGCATAGCTACATAGGGTCAATAGCACAAAATCACTTCTGGCAGAAGAAAGACCTGTTCACTGGGTGGTGATGGGAATTCCACTCACAAACGGGTAAAGCATTCAGGGTGTTTGGTGTAGGTTTACAGTAATAAACAAGAGCTCAGGAAATATCTAGAATTCATCTAGCTTTATTTTACATTTGTTTTTATGTCTGTAGTAGAATTACATCGTACTTGAGACAATAGAAATGTCTAAATGCAACATACACCTGAGGCCACTACAGTGATCTTTGAGGAGGCCAGAAAGAAGGAAGACTTTGGGATCTTGTTTCATTTCCTGAGTGAAGTTTAGTAAAGAATCAGCTTGCAGTCTATTGCTGACTTGTTTTGTCTAATACTATGGCAAGGATTACATTCATGTTATTTTTAGAGGGCCAGCAACAGGAGAGCTTTTAACACCATTTTAACAGTTTAGCAGTTTTCAGTTTTAAGTTTTTATCACCAGCACATGATGGATTGCTCTGAGATATTTGCAAAAATTAAGTTTAATCTTCGTCTGTGCACTCATTGTTGTCATTATAAATCTAATCAACACACTAGGATCAATGAGAGGAAAGACAATTTAAGGAGATAAATTTATTGTCTGATAGATAAGAGCAAAATCAGAATGCAAAATTTTTCTGTAAGTTGATATAGACAAAAAAAGTTTTAGACTAGAGCATTGGTAGCATGCAACCTCAAGAAAGCAGTAGGAAATGCTTTTATCATAAAAAAAATTAAAATAACTTTGTCAATTATTAAGACTTCACCTGAAATGTAAAACCTATCAATTTAAGTTCAAGAAATGCGCTGCTTTGAAATGTCTATAAGCCTTCATAAGGAAAAGAAAATGTGTAATGACTTCAGAAAACACTTCTGAAAACAACCATTTTGAAGATTTCCAAAAGTTTATTTGGAGGAAAAGATTGCCTCCAGGAAAATTAGCCTTATTAAAAAATCTACATTTCTTAAACTAAATCAGCTGAAGTCTTGTGTGCCTTTAAGAAAAGAATTCAATCCCAGCCTTTTAAAAATATATGCTTTTTCAAACATATTCAGACTAATTTAAACTACAAAATGTCCTTTCTGGGTGAACAACAGCTTTCAGTCTCAAATATCGCCTTCAGTACAATGGACTTCTATACTACACAAGGGTTGGGGGTTTTAGTGGGGTCCAGAACTGGCCTGAGTCTTTACTGAATCTTGCAGAATGAATCATGATGGTATATAATGAATATACATAAATATATGTGTATATATTCTTCCTGCTTCAAGTGGAAGTTCTAGAACTTTCTTTTGTTGTTGTTTAAATTGCGTTTTCTGTTACTGTCTCACATCACACGATACTTTTTTCTTCTGTGCTCCTTCAATGTTAAGTGCCTAAGAGATGAACCACCATCAGGAGTGAGAGGGTGGCAGGTGGAGAGGAGCAGGACCACGTGATTCTGCCTGAGTTTTGCCCCATATCCCAGGAAGAGCTGGTTTCAGGGCAAGAGCAGAGGGAGGAGGGGCTTCAGACCGCTTTCCCCGCTCCATTTGTTAACATCCTGAGTGGGTACAGAGAGAGGGACATCAGTTGCATTCATCTGCTGATGGCATATTCCTTCCTCACAACACCATTCCAACACAGCTCAAGCTGTAGCAGGGACACTGCTCTTGCAGCTGGGCTTCTGTTTGTTGCAACGGTCTAGAGCTGAGAACGCCTCCTGCCCCTCTGAACTTTGGCTTCATCTACAGGTGAACAGTAGTTAAATTAGCAATGTACTGGTTAACCTTGTTCAAAACAATCCAGATAAATTAAAACCAAAGCTGAATTGCAGCATTTGCATAGAACACCTCAGCTCTCTTTTTAACAATAAGATGCATTTTAGAAAAGCAATAGCACCTTTGAAGTAATTCTCGGGTGCTATAAAAATGCACAAGAAAGTGTAAGAGCAATCAAAGTTGGGATCCATTTGAGACTGAGTAATGCAATGACATGTGCTGCTGACAGTGTCAGGGAACTGTGGAGAGCACAGAAATGATCTTTTTTTCTGTCTCTGTAAAGGAAAGCCAAGAAAGCCTTAATTTCCATATATTAAATGACTTTTACTGACCTAAAGAGCTATTATGGGACTACTGACCAACATATGACCCATTACTGACCAATGTATCCCTCCATCCCTATTGATGTAGCAGGTGGAAACCTGCCTTTGAGATTCTCCAATGCCCTCCATTATAAGTCTGGTTTCAGTCATCAGTATCTTAGCCTAACCCAGGCTATTTCATCTAAAAGGTTGCAAGGCTTTTACAGGCAGGAGGAGAGGAGAAATTGTAATGAAAATGATACAGCCATTCCTGAAAGTTGGTTTGCCCCTTCTGAGAATTCAGGCAATTTTTCCTATGGGATTTGGCTGCTATTGAACATGGCAAGGATGGCCCTTCTCCCATTCCCTGAAAGATCTGCTCAAGTTCACCCAGAGTTGAGAAGCTCCAGCTGAGAGTAGTTATCCCATATTAAGTGTGACCTTGTAATTTAAAATTAGACATAACACACAGCCAAAGGAGAATCGATTGCAGCTGCATAGACATTTCATACCTCGGTGGCTGATGCATCTCACTGACGGAACATGTTAGAAGGCTGAGCAGCAGTAGCAGCTAACACTGTAGCTTTGCTTTCCTGCATCCTATCTCATTGCTCCCATCTCCCAGCACCTGCTCAGACAGAGAGTCCAGAGGAGGACAATGTCCCTCTTGGGACACAGCAGGGAAAAACACAGCCAGCAGCGGTGTGTGAAAGCCCTGCAGCTGGGTCAGCACAGTGCAGTTCTTTCTCAAGCACCCCCTGAATTCTAGGACATCCAAGTCACTTGAGCACATGGTCACTGATCCCTGTGTTGGAGCTCAGGCTTAGAGCTCAAAAATTTCCTAGACCAACTATCCTCTAGGTTTCTAAAAAGCAAAGATGGTTTCTGAGCTTACATTGGACTGGAAAATGTTTCAGTCTCAAAGTAGATTTTATTCTTCCCAAGTTACACAGTCCTGGGATTTGAGAGGAGCAGATGTTTTGTATGCAGTCTTAGCCTGCTCTGTGAATGCCATTATAGCTAGAAACAATCCTACACAACCGATAAAATAAGATACTAATTGTTGTATTTATTCCCCTGTGCAGGTACACTCTAGCACTATTAATTGTACTTAGTCACAATCTGTTCATCATCTAATTGTTCTCTACAGCACTGAAGAGAACCAAATATTTACCCATGTGAATTTATTAATATCTAGTAATGAATCATAAGTGCTCTACTACAATTTTTTTTTTTTTTTTTTAAGGCAAGAAAAGATGTGCAAGGCTGTACAGAGTTTGGGTGTCAGGTGCCATGTGAATTGGGACGCTCCCTGGGGACCAGAAGTCATGGGGGATCTCCAGGGTCCAACCCACCACTCTGGCCAGGAGCAGGACAGACAGGGCAGCTGCATCCTTGGCCATGACTGTGGGTGCCAGCTAGAGGGCATGGGGGGAAGGGGCTCCATGCCCCACTGTGTGGGCACCTCAGGGGTCTGTCCAGCCAGTCAGAGCTGTAGGTTCAAGGCTTTCTCTGAGGATGCAAGCCAATTCTCAGCTGGCAGCTCTTCCAGACCTTGCTTTGGCCTATTGATGCTTTCAGGATGATATTTCTACCACATTTAACTTTAACACAGATTAAACTTTTCAGTGGCACTGGAGAAGAGAACTTCTTAAAGACTAGTCTAAACTAAACACATGAGCTGGCACCACACTAATCAAGCAGTAGGACTAATTGATTTTCCCAGCATGTCCTAGAAGAAATGTATCAAAAATACTTTCCTGATAATATGCTAGACGTTTTCAAACCTTGAAGGCAGAGTCCTCAAGTCTCCCAGAGAATTACTTTTGCTGCAGTGGTCAGGCATGTAAGGTGAGCTAGCGGATCACATTAATCCTTGTTTCTTCCAGGTAGATTTGCTCCTTTACAGTGTAAATTATTGGGATCATAGATGTGAAGGTTTGTTCGATCATTTTGTAGTGAGAAAAATGCCTGACTTTTCTTTTAGTGGAAAGGAATATTTACCTTTAACACACTGTAAAATATGTAAAAACGATGTGCTTCTGGTCATACCATATTTTTCAAAGGATTAGAAGAGTTGATTTCATATAAAGAATTACAGGGAGTTTATAACTTTAGGTTGAAAACAATGAAAACACTCTCTCTACCTAAGCAGAAGTCAAATTCAAAGTCAGAAAATCGGTACAGTGGATGTCTGTCTGTACCATAAGCTGAGTCTTCTCAAGGCACATGTACACCACCATCATGAGATGGGATCCTCACTCTGGTTCTATCATACATTTCATAAGGGACCCGAGTGCGCAAAATGATGCCTGACATTGGAGTGTGACTAGGGGGACCAAGTTCTATAATGATCTCCTTGAGATCCACATGGACCCAGACTCTCACTCCAAATGAGCTGCATAGGTATCCAAGGAGGGCTGCAGTGCCCAATCCAGCTGTATGACAGCAACACTTTTTTCCAACTTTGAACTAAAATGACAGAGGCTTCGAACATTTTTGACATCCTTTATTATTGCTGCTACAATTTCTGAATGCAAATATGTGACTGTCGATTGAGTATTTAACCTCTAGGTCTAATGAAGTTCAGGATGATAGTAGATGTAAAATATCTGGTATGAAACCAAAGGACTCTGCTCCTCTTCAGTAGCTTTTAATGACTAGTCTAAGATTTATGCTCCAGTCAGATGAGCTTGACACTAAATGTCTCCTTTTGAAAGTAAACCAGACTTAATGAATATGCAATGAATCATATTTACCATTTCTGCCACTTACTAAAATTTGTCACTGTTTCAAGATAATATTAGCACCACAGAAGATTATTTTTAAAGTAAAGCTCTTATAGTCCTATTTATTAGAGGATTATGCTTCATTTACAAAACCCAAGGCATGTATTACAAAATAAAACCACATTCTTACAAACAGTGTGGAATATAAATATCCTGTGTGAGTTTAAATTTGGTAATTCAAGCTCTTCCTTATTCCCTTGGAAACTAAGATTCTTCTGTGGAAAATATCTTCCCCTTTGCCCTGGTGTTTGTTACCTTAACTTACAGATGTAAACATGTCTAGAAATGTTTTCTCTATTAGCCAAAAATTAAATGTATCTTGTTAAATTACTTAAAACATAAAGCACTAGAAAGTTGAATGTGGATATGTGAGAAGTCCAGCAGATTAAGTACCTTACTTGGGAAGCTTGAAAATACAAGGAATGGTAGTTCTAATCTGATGATACTCCACAGTGACTGCCTCCCGAGAAGCAGACGAATACCAGAAAACTAATTTTTATTTGCAAAGACTGTGGAATCACCTCATTAACAACGTACTCTCAAAGACACTATCTCAAAGTATCATTACAGACATTGAAATAGTTTTCCTTCACCACTGGCGGTGGCCAGTTGTATAGGGTCTCTGGATAGAGCTGCTATCACACTACACTTGATAACAAGAACGTATGACCAAAACAAAATTTCCTGGCAGTAAAAAGCTTACTGTAATAATAACACTTATTATCTCAACAAGCAACATCCTCATAAACAGGGGTAGAAGTACACTGGTATCTTTAAGAATAATTTGAAAGATGCTATAAAATTGGGGAGCTGGCATATCCAAGTGATTATACCTCTGGTTCACATAATTTTATTTCATATTTCTTAGTATGTTACTAAAATACTTGTTGACTGAATTGTCCAGCAAAGAGAACAAAGCATGAATAGTATCTATAGAGCCAGTGGACATCTCCCTTTGTTAGGGGTCTATGGTCTCAGCCTGTTGCTTGGTCTGGATCCTGTTGAATGTCATCATACAATTATCATTCATTGCAGTGGACACTAAATTGCCATTTATTTCCACGTTCACCTTCAAAGACATAGTCATGAGCCACAGCTCCATTCTATATGTTACAAGTATGAAAGAACAGAATTTAGCTGCAGAAGTGTAAAACATACAAGGATTTATATCACATTATACAAACAAGAACACTATGCAAACAATGTCGGAATGTTGTATTCAAAATAAAGTCAAAGGATTCACAGTCCTGGGTAAATCGAAGTAACGGGAAAAGCAGTTGGTCAAGATCATACTCCACTCTCAGTTGAGGGCAGCCTAGCTCATCTGGCATGTAGATAGAGGGCTCACAAATCCTTCCACATGCCCTCACCTCCCACCTCTCAACATGATAACAGCAGAAGTCATTTGTGAAGCAGACATCTTGCTGTGACAGTGACATTTCTGACACGATGTACAGTCTCCCACTTGACGTAACAAGTGCTTTGTCACTGCGCCCTGAGCGGTCCATGATGGACTCCATTCTAGTGAACAAAGACTGATTCTTCCTCTAAACCTCTGTAAGAGTTTTTGCAATTAACAGGATTGAGTCAGACTGAGAGCCTAAACAAAAAATGTGCCCCACCAGAGGATTCAGGTTAGACTTGAAAGCAGATCTTCAGATCAGATCAGTGCAACCTGATTATGCTATCTTTTTTCTCCTCTTTTTGGGGGGTGTTTTCTTGTGTTGTTTTGATGGGGCTTTTATGTAACCAAATGGCATATTCAAGGATTTATTTAAAGATATTATTCTATCTGGATAAATCCTCTGTTGCTGCCACCAAGAACTGAGCAGATCTCTGTTCTCTAATTCAGTGTTGACACCCACTTACTGAGTTGTGTGTGAGATGAGGAAGCTGGGAGATAAGTGAGAATTTTTGCTCACTTATGTTATTGGGTAGATTCCATTAGGCCTTGCATTTTTTCCTTCAGGGATGTCCATTAGATTCTTCTGAAGTGCAAAGAATCATACTTCAAGACAGGGGCCATTTAAATGTGAAAAATGTTTGCTGCCAAGAGATACCAGAGGCAATGAATAATACAAAGTGTTGCGCACATGACACAGATAAATCCTTCAGAAAATTCCTCTGCCCTGCTTTCACCTGGATCAAAAACACATATTGGGTATACAAGTTATCAAGGTATCTCTGCTTTTTTAATAAAGTCATACATCATATGGTAAAAAAACAGATATAAAGACCCCTGATAATGAGAAGGTTGAAATACAGAGTGAATGTATGTTGGCAAAAGTGAACAAAACCACTAATATATATTCAGGTAACAGTGAAAGAGGGCACAATGTAGAATAATGCTCTTTAATAAGTACATTCCAGTTTTGCCCATTAGGAAAATAATTCAGCATCTAATCTAGATTTGTTGCATCTGCTGTCTGGGCTAGTTTTCCTTCCCAGTGCTGCTCAGGAATTGCTGTGACAAGCTGTGTAACCAAAGCATCAGTGCAACCAGAGCAGACACAGGGTAGCAGTCTGAACAGAGATTGGGAGTGGAAAGGCAAGCTGGCCAGCTCAAACCTGACAGTTTAATGAATCTATTCTAGTCCTTATCCTCCCAGTGTGCGTTTACACTGAAAAAACGTGAATTTCACATTTGTTAAAAATCAAGGGCTAGAATTTTTATATTCTCTGCTTTTTTTCCCCATGATATTGCATATTAGAGTAGTCTCTATGGTTTACAATTTATTCAGAGTGTTACTAGTACTTTTGAATTGAGGCAGGCTGTTTCATTGTTAAGCAGCACTGCTAGTGAGACTAGCTTCTTTCTCAACTCTTATCATTGTTCCCATTGTAAATGTCAAATTTTAATTTCTGGAGCTAAAAATAATCAATTTACGTTTTACAACATTCTTTTTCCCCCTGTCATATTTGCAAAATGCTTTATCCCATGGATTTTCTTGGGTATTGCAATGCCAAAAGAATGCCAGTAGCTTGTCATCCTGTATAGAGGTTTCAACAAGGTTTTGAAGATGGAAAAAGAGAATAAAGAATTTTTCTAGATGTCAGGTAAAGCTTTTTTTTTTTCCTCCTAAATACCCTTTAAAAATGAGTATTCCAGAAAATTGCTATGTTTCCA
>WEIS01035394.1:2265-19334 GCA_013389965.1 Todus mexicanus
GAAGTGAAGCCTGATTTGGTTTGCCCAGGCACTGTAATTGGAGCTGTTGTCCATGACTGATATGGCCGTGTTGAAAAGAATGGCTTGTATGAGTAAGTAGCAGGTAGGGATCTTGTTGCTCCTGCACTCCGTTCAACTGTTTCTTAAATTGTTAAATTAAAATTAAACATAAAAATCAACAAAAATGATTGAAAAACAGAGAGACCAGAGAAGAAAATTGGTCAGTAAACGTTGTAATATTACAAAAAGCAAGTACAATTGTTTGTGTGAGTTAGGATGAAGGAGGCAAAAGAAGATATAAAAAAGGAAAGAAAAAAAATAGGAATGAGCCAGATACTGATAACTGCTCCAAACTGAAAAGCAACATGAAATGAAAGACGGAAAGCACATAGCTTTCTGCAAACAATGAAGAACAGAAAACACAAAGAAGGAATCCGTAAGGTAAAAATAAAGCTACATCGAAATGTCTTCTCTTACTTCCTATTGACTTTCTGATGTGCTACTTCTGAAATATTTGTATTGGTTCTATTTTGCCTGTTTAGGTACGTCTCTGCTTTGCACAACTATTAGAATTATCCTTTTAATTATTTCTGTGCTGTTGTTCTACTCAGATATTGAACCTATACAAAATATAAACTTGCATAAAGTGACATTATATAGCTAAAATCTTTTTTTTTTTGTAAACCACTCAGAATTATTTCATGCAGAACCCAAAATTCATTTAAGTGACAGGCAATTGATGTGCAAACTGTGAAGCAACTGGAATAAATTCAAATCTATATCTCCCATGCACAATTCGGATATGCTTCACACTCACAAAGCCAATAAGAGCAAGAGCTTTTTTGAGTCAATAGTTTTAAAAAATAATAAAACAGAAAGAAAGAAAAGGAAATTTTGCATTTGGTTTTCATGCGTTATTCCTTTTGTTGGGTAAAAACTAAATTAAAACTTGACATGAAATGATTTTAAGAAGCATATGTCATATATGAAATATGGAAAGTATGATATATGGTAAAGGTGAGCAAGCAAAGCAACTGAATTGGTTTTTATTCATGCACAATATATGTCAAACCAAGCACACAGATTAATACATTTTGTATACTTATTAAGCACAAATATGTAAACCTGACAAAGTAATTTCACAAAAGACCATTAAAAGAAGAGTACACTTTTTCTACAAAATGTAGTGTCTTGGTACCTTTTGAGGAGATATCTTGTATCAGCTCAAAGACAGACCTGTTCAACTTTACATTTCTCAAAAGGTAACATTAGAGAAGCAGTCAAAGAACAATATATAAAGCAAGAACTTCCTGGCAAGGACAAACCTGTTAACTGTTATTATCCTCCAGAACACTCAGCTTATTCATAAGTGTTTCGAACAAAATCATCACCGACCACATTTTGCATCACAGGAGTTACTCATACCAGAAGACAGTATTTCTGGGAATCCCGTTACAACATAGATATCCTCTGCTACAGCAATAACATTGAGACTTGGCATTGAAAGTAACTCAGAGGGCTTTTTAAAAAATTTTTTTATTTTTTATTTTTCTCTCTAGAGTTGGGAGTTAGAAACGGAGCTAAATTATCCAAACAACTTGCTCAACGTACCTTTCTCTGAAGTGGCATTAATAATTTGTCAACCCTGCTTGATCTGTCTTATAGACAGATAGTAACTTACACTGAAAGAAGCTTAACAAGGCTAAACTGTTTAAACTTAAAGCACACACACTCTTACAGAATAGCGAATATTCAGTATACCACAGGTCCATATCCAGCAAGGAGAAAAGAAGCCAATCGAAGCTGAGAAGGCAATGTGGATGGCTGGTGTTATTGCAGTATGAGAACATGTAGGTTGAAGAGAGCTTGAATACTAGGCCTGACTGGCACAATTTATGTCAAGAAACATCCTTCTTATTTTCCTTGCAATCTGATTTTTAAGCACAAACGTACCCTTTTCCCCTCCAAGAAGAACGTGTAGTGTACTTCATATAATGAACTAGACTTTATTATGAAGATTAATTAGCAGCAGCTGCTAACATTCACCAAAAGTTCATACGGTCCTAAGTGCAAAAAACGACTCCCAAAATTTTTCTAAAAAGAACACCACAACTTGTTCAGCACTTTGTGTTTGAAAATGTCTTTACAGGGACCTCACTGTGCTGTGCTGACCCAGTCTATCTCAACTGACTAGTGAGGCAATCCAAAAGGTTCCCCTCTTAACTGCCTCTCTCTCCTGTTAAATCACAGATTCAGACGTGTCCAAGACGCTTTTTCTGTGCTCTTTAATGTGGCCAAGAAGAACCGGTACAAAGAAAATTGAGTAATTAACTAGTGTGTAGCTATGACATAACTCAAACAGCAGGGAGCTTGGCAATTTTGCTATTTTGAAATACCAAAGAAATCCCCACAATCATGCAAGACTTTAGAGTGGGATAATACTCTAAAGAGCGGTTTTATTTAACAGCCCTTTTTGGCTACTGGACACTCTTGGCCTTAACAGTTTCCATCACTCTGTACCCAAGATTTCATCAGAAAACAGATGTTACTACTTTCTGTGCACCAAACGACACTTCCTTGCTTGTAGATGGTAGTTGAAAGTGCTAAGTGAACCTCACCCAGTGGCTCCTGCTCAGCCTTTCTCCTCTTTGGCTCCAAGTAAACAGCCAGGACCGAGCAGGTTTAACACACTGTAAAACTCCTGTGGGGATCTCACTCCTCGGAAGAGCCAAAGGGCCCTTTGGTCCCTTTCCCTGAGCAGGAGGAAGGACAAGGCAGCAGAAGAATATTCCATCTGCCTCGCTCTCATCTGCACCAGCACTGGTAGGGGTGCAAAGGACGAATGTGCGTGCACGTACGCAGGAGCTTGTGTGAGTGAAAAGAGCCCCTGCTGCTACCAAAACCGTGGGAGCTGTGCCATCGAATTCACTGGAAGCAGGCAGAGGCTCATCACTTGGATCCAATCACTGAGGCAGACACCCTGTGGTGGAAAGCTGCCACAGCAGCAGCCCTGGCTCTGTGCTGGGTAGCACGTGCTCTCTGGAAGAGCTGCACCTCCAAGTTCACACCCTGCCCTCGCACCACCCTGGTGCAGGTGGTAGTGGTCGTTGCTGACTACAAACCAGGTGTGCACAGAAGGAGGTACTGAGGTTGATGGCCAAACCACTATCTACCATCTTTCCTAGCAATCACAATAATTTTTGCATACCCTTATTGGGTAGCTCACCGCCTTAAGTAGTTACCATTCCCAAAAAGGGATAGAACAGTTCAAGAACGATCAGGAACTTTCACTGTGTTAACCCTTTTTTTTTTTTTTTGAGTACAGCTTAAGTGAGTTTAGGTTTTTTCCCCTCCAGCTTTTTGCAAATGAGACTTAATGGACCTTTGGTGAATAAATAAGACTATTGTTTCTTCCAATGAGGTCTGAAAAAACTAGTTGTAAGCAGTACGATGAGTCGTCCTCAGACTCCCTTCAAGCAACTTCCTTTTCCCTCTCTCAGTTCTCAACACGCCTTTGACGATACCTTAATAGTCCATCAAGATGACTCAGCAGATCTGATAGCTTCTTCAGATGTTATATGCTTGAAGTCTTCTTCCAGGCCTGAGAAGTGTAATGCATTCTGGAGCACATCTGATCCAAAGAAGCCACAGATCTTACAGAACAATTAAACAGCAGCCATCCAGTGGGAACTCCCAAGAGATGATGAAGTTTGTCTGTGGATTGTATGGAATTATATCAAAGGGTCTGCTGCAGGGTAGCAACTGAGAAGGCATGAGGGGTAAAAAAAAAGGCAAGAAAAAGCCTGGGAATGGGGAAAAAAAGCAGTCAACCTCTGACAGGAGAGGTGAGGGAAGAAAAGCTAAGCCAAATACATTATTGTATTTAACAGGGAAGGAAAAGAATGCCCCACATCTGGTCAAGTGGAACAAAAGTTTAAAAGGAAGCAACGTGTGGTGCCAGGGAGTAAAAAGCATCTGCAGGTAACAGAGGAAAAAGGGAAGGGGAGAAGAAAGAAGAGGGGAAAATATAAAATATGAGAGTCCATTTTGGCTAAGCATCTTAACATTTAAGTGCTTATCTGAATGGCATTCTCCAGTCTCACCGAACTTCTCCATAACATTCCCTTCTACAGCAGCTCTGTCTACTCTTGCAAAGGGACAAGGAATTGACTGTTTTTGAAAGCAATGTGCGGTCAATCTTTCTAGCTCTGGAGCTACACAACATTTTTAAAAGTTAGTGTATTTTTACTTAACTAACACATATCATCTGCCAGTCAGGATTCTTCAAGCTCTCACAACACCACAGTTCACAGACCATCCAAGAGTTTTGTTTTAGATAGGTTGGGTTGTTGTGTTTGGTTTTTTTTTTCTTTCTTTTTTTTTTTTTTTCCAAAGCGACACCAAATACAACGTTTATAGAAAAAATGTCTCTTCTTATGAAAAATCACGTCTACATGGTTTAGTACTTTGGTAAGAGCAACTCACTCATTCCAGGCTCAGTCAGATAGCTGTAGCGCTTACGTAAAGCAAGGGAGACAAAGTTCTGGCGCCGGTCAGCCTTCTCCGTCTGCAACAAAACATAACACTGTTTAGTACTTTTAGTATTACTAACCCCATTTGAACAGAACAATCATCAAGCCTCAGCATGACGGGCTGCATTTTGAGGTACACATCCCGACAAGGGAGAACAGATGTTGCTGTTTGGCTTCAGGAAGGCGTGCTGAAGCCAACTTTGGGCAAGCAGGCAGGGAATGGACAGAGACGGCCTCCCTCCCCTCCTGTCTGCCAGGTAATGAGTGTCAGGCACTGTGGAGCAGCAAGTGAGGCTACTGGAGATGGTGGAAACCTGCTGGGAATGACTACCCTTCTGGAGCAAGCAGTAATGGGACTGCAGCCCTAAGAGATGACCCCATAGGTTCATTCCTGTTCACAATGTCTCTGCTTGTGAAGAAGAGCAGCTTAGATAGCGGACGTAGCTCCTGATCCTGCCTTAAAGTATCTCAATGCTACATTATCCCATTATCACTTAATAAATTGCTTCATGCTACTAGACATGGTATCGATACTATTCATTCTCTGCAAAATAAACCACTATTGACTAGAAGCAGAAGATCAACACAAAAGACTACAGATACAAACATAAAACATTCATAAGAGTAACTTAGACCGCTCAAATATTTCTCCCCAAATCAGATTTTCCTGAAAACACATACACCACAATGTACACTGTCTTTAAAGTGGATACATTAAGGACAAAAAAGGCATGGGAGAGGATTTTTTTAATAGGCACAAAATGCAAAGATGCAGATTAGAAAGCAGACTACTATCATTAACTAATAAAATGCCTTCTAAGTCACTGTGTTCAGTGGTGTGGCTGCTAGTGTGATGTCTTAAATATTAGAAGTCCTTCAGAGATCAGCTCACTTGATTATGTGGCTAAAAATACAGTTCGTTTAGAAAGAAAACTATTGTTATAGCTCTATAATAGCTCCCTGGGAACAAATCTTGTGGAGACAAAGTGATCTGGTTGCTATAATTATTTTTTAGCATGTAAGGAATGTTTTGGGGTTTTGTCTTTTGGTTGTTTTTTTTTTAATTATTATTATTTCAATCAGCAGGTGGCTACTGCTATTTATTTGCCACCAGGAAGAGAAGAAAACTTTGTTGCTATGTAAATGGGATACATCTATGTCTTTTCTTTTATGAGATGATCCTATTTATTATCACCTCTGATGAATAAAACTCAATTTTCTGACAAACTGATGTTGCAGTTTCCAGCACACAATGGATTTTCAAGCTGCAAATATCTGAGGTTTATTTGCGAACAGATTTGTACACAACACTGAGAAATTGCTTTTGGCTATTTTGCTTTTTCAGAAGTAACCAATTTATTTGTAGGAGCAAAATATTATAGGTCACTATTGTGGCCTCAGCAATGCTTCCTTCCTTCTTATAAATACAAGTTACCAAAGCTTCGACAGTATTAGTCCAAAAGGTAAAATTGTATCCACTAATCTCTTGTGATTTTGCCAAAAATGGACTTTGTTTGAATTTTAGAATTATATCCTTTTTCAGAAGAAAGCGAGTTAAATTTTAGGCTACTACTACTCAATGTTTGGTTTAATTTCATAATCTATAATCCCATTTTTCCATATTTGTGCACTTCTGCTTTTTTGCAACAGACTATCAGATGTTGAGGATACTGTTATTCTGTAGGTATCATTTCAGTGCCATATTTAAAAATGGTTGCTTGGTTTCTCTATAACATATTACTTTTCTTCACTAAATCTGAAGGAAATAAAAACAGAAGACAGTGTTTATATTACCTCATCATCTTGATCTGACTCTGTTTCCTTTTGGTCCCAAGATGCATTGCAGAGACAAGGAATATTATAATGGACAGCAGGGAAAAGAATATCAGGATATGAAAAGGACCAAATTGGGAGCACAAAATGCAAGCTGATTTATAAAGCAAAGCAAATCCAAAATGTCAACACAAAATAAATAAACAAAAAAAATAAATAAAATCTTACATCCAATGCAAAACAACACGTGACACTACTGAAAGCATAAACCTATGACTTGCAGGCTGAAGCATGAGCTGTAAACAGAATCATAAAAATTGTAGGAACTTGACACCACAGTAACAAGAGACTTTAAAAGCGTTCTACATACAGGAAACCAATAAAACATAAATTGAAAAAGCCTTTGTTATATTCCAAAGCATTCTCATTACTGGCATTTCACAGGGTTTCTTTATCAGTAGCAGGGGGAAAAAAAACCAACAACCAAACCCAAAAAGGATAAAAGGAGCAAAAATAAAACCAAACCAACCCTAAAGAAAATATTTGCTTTTCATAACAAATACCTTTTTGTGTGCTGGCAGAGTGATATTTAAGTTGCAAACAGCTGTTTGTGGCAGTCCTTTTGTAGTCTTTGGTTCTTTCAAAAATGATAATCGACCACATGGTTCCTGGCTGGTGTCTCTTACCTAGAAAAGAAATTTTAGTACAATGTAGTAAGGCGTAGTAATTCACATACCTAAAGGAGGTTTCTGGAGAGTTTCTCAGAGTTTCTTTCCACAAGAAGCTATCTAATGGGTAAAGACCAGTGTTACCATGCTGGAGCTTAGCCTGAGGTGCTGAAGGAGAAGAGGTGTTACCAAGAAAGAGGTGGATCTGCCTGAAGATCACGTGAGACAAGATGCTGAGCGAATCCAGCCAGACACTTCTACTGAGATATTACTGAGAGACATTTTCTTTTTTTTTCTATTACTTCTATTACTTTTTTTTTCTATTTTTTCTATTACTGAGAGACCTTCTTTTTTTTTTTTTTCTGCCATGTTTTGCACTGGTGCTCACCAAAATTCTTTAAAACTTTCACACAGCACCTATGACAATGCTAAGGAAAGTGAGTGTTCGTTCATAGTAATTTAGCAATGAACAGCCTGTGGGCACTTTTTTGGAGGCTCTTCTGCTGTACAGTCTGTTATTGTATACATCTCTTTTACTTAGTTGCTGGGAAACAGTGATCTGGTAATATTCTGCAGGTCTAGTTTGAGATATGGTTTTAATAAAAGGCTGCGAATCCATATCATGGGGATTCAGATCCTAGCTCTGCCAGTAGTTCTTTTGTGGCTTCATGCAAAGCGCACTCTCCAGGTCATTCACATATTAAACAATGACACGCAAGTCCTTGCGGCAAGTTAGTCCTATCGTGCTGAAAAAGTGTTATCATTGGGTGGGGGATGTGGGGACAATAAAATATAATCAGCAGAATTATTTGGTTTGTTTTGCTTTTACCTTGATAGAGAATGGCAGTCTATTTTCTTTGAAAGCATAAAAATTAAAAACAAGCTGCTGTCCTCCTTTAGTCAAAGGAGCCAGATTTCCATAGCAATCAACGTAAATAGGTTTTCCTTCCAGAACCTATCAAAGCAATAATAAATGAGTCAATAAACCCTCTTTTCACAGTATATTCACATACATAAGTATATAATGATTTCCCCCATCATAGTTCCTCAGTTTAGCACATTTAGTTTACCCACTGAGGTTAAATTCAACAACAAATTAGAAAATCACTGTGCATTATGTCAAGGAAGTTTGGGAAACCGTGAACTACATGAGCAGCTTTTCTGGAGTAAGAATGTGTAGGTTTCTTTCAAGAAGCAGTGTGTGGGTGACTCCATATTCACCATGAACCAGTCCTACTCATGGGTGTGTGCCTGCAGGGCCAAAGAGAAGGAATTCCTGGTCACCCATCTGCAAAGCCCAACCAGGGCTACTCAACAGCAGGGCACGCAAAACCCACTGCAGACCAGCCTGGAGCATCCATCTGGAGACAAGTCCTCATGTTCCCCCTGCCTTGACCTTTTTTGGCCTCCTTTCAAGAATATTTTTGTCACAGTCTTACTGTGAACCTTTATTCACAGGACAGGAGAGGAACACCTCTCCTATGAAGACAGGCTGAGGGAGGTGGGATTGTTCAGCCTAGAGAAGAGAAGGCTTTGGGGAGACCTAATAGCAACCTTCCAGTACCTGAAGGGAGCTGATAAGAAAGCTGGAGAGGGGCTGCTTACAAAGGCCTGTATTGAAAGGACAAGAGGCAATGGTCTGAAACTAGAGCAGGGTAGATTTAGACTGGATGTTAGGAAAAAGTTGCTTAGCATGAGGGTAGTGGGACACTGGAACAGGTTGCACAGGGAGGTGGTGGAGGCCTCATTCATGGAGACGTTCAAGGTGAGACTGGACAAGGCCCTGAGCAACCTGCTCTAGTTGAGGATGTCCCTGATCCCTGCAGGGCGGTTGGACTAGATGACCTTCAGAAGTCCCTTCCAACCCAAATGATTCTATGATCCTAAGATTTAACTGGGCTTATAGTGGCTTTTGCAGGACCTGTTGCCACTTCGAAAATAACATTGCCCTTTTACAAGGAGGAAGGTGGCTGTGCATAAGAAACATACCTCAATGTCTTTGCTTCTTGCAACTTCTTCAAAGTTCTCTTGTTGCTCCAAAGTTTTGTCCACTTTGTCGTCAGTCATGCAGAAGCAACGCAAATTGGATTCCACAGGGTCATTCATTTTGGCAAATATCACAAACTTTGCCATATAGGGAACACATATTAATTCTCTATAAAGCTGTGTTGCCAGCCCAACAGTCTCTAGTACTTGATGGCAGTCCGCGAGCCAAAACCTGAGTGAGAAAAAACCCCATTAAATCAGCTTTTCATTGTGCTCAAATATTTCTTAAGCTTTGAAAGAGAAATCACGTCTTGTGATCCTTGGCCATTTTGCATGAGTACTGTCCTTGCAGACTTCTCGAAGCTATGGTTTTCCTTCTACTTTTGGTGGATCTTAACCATCTAAAAATGGAAATACTTATTTGACTCTTCTGGCATCGATATCTCATCAAATTGTCTATCTGAAGCCCCATTTGAAGCCAAAGCAGGGAAATCATATTTCTTGTGACCACACACCATGTATATTGTAATGTGCTGATGTTTCACTGTACCTTTGATTTGCCAAAACCACCTTCTTTATAGCACATACATGCAGCAAAATCACACCTCCCCTATAAGCTTAAATCAGATATGTCCACAGTGAAGTTTCTCAATGAGGTAGATGTCATGCTGTTAGTTTCACATCTCCTAATTGAGAGTTTGATGACAATTCTGATCCGATTTATAAAAATATTTTAATTTGCAGTTTGTGTGACTCTTTTCCACAATGTCTCAGACCTGATCTGTTTGGCTCTTTCAGCAATTCACTCTCTTTACAAAGCTTTTTATAGATTTACAAAGCTTTTTATAAATTTGTACCTTTTTATAGGTACAAATGTGATGTACTGAATAATAAACTCTCTACCTGGCATACCATGAATTCTGTCCAGTAAGATGCATGATTTGTTCAGATCCCGTTGAATGCTTCCAATCAGCATGTAAGTCCACTAAGTCCATAAAAATTCTTTTTTTGGCAAACGATACTCTTGTGAGAGTAATTTTATACAATTTTCAACTAAAAATCCCACAGCCAGAAACCGAATGTCTTTATTTTTTTCAACAAATATATTCTTATGAATCTTCCCCAATATTTTTCTTGAATGAGCATTTAAAACATTCCCTTTCTGTTGCTGTTTGCAGGAAAACAAACCCCTGTGTGGCACCACAGCCTTTAGAGAAGCAGCATGTGTGGTTGCCAGGAGACATCACTGCAGAAAAGGCCAGACAACGCTTTGTGTGCAACCCTGGACGTGTGAGATGCTGATACATAGTGACAAAGAAGCATCTGGTCCATTACTGCTTCATCAGTCTTGCAAAAGACTTACAGAAAGCCAAAAAACCAAGCCCACAACAATGCACTTTGTTAATCAATGGAAACTGCTCTCCACGTGCGTTTAGCAAGCTCTGTCACCATACCTGGCTGAAACATTGGTTGTGAATGAGACACAGTCATTTGAGAACGTCAGCGGAGTGGTGCCAGTGATATCCTCCCACTGCGCAGGTGAAGTACCTCCTATGTAAATAGAAACCAGGGAGATTTTCTTCCAAATGCCAAGCATATGCAGACTACATAAGAATATCTCAATCTTAAATTATTTTGCTTCATGCATAAAAAGAGAACCTAGACAATAATGTTCTCCAGCAGCTGAGCTACATGTTACAGAACCATAGAATGGTTTGGGTTGGAAGGGACTTTAAAGACCATCTTGTTCCAACCCCCCTGCCTTAGGCACGGGCACCTTCCACTAGACCAGGTTGCTCAAAGCCCCAGCTAATGTGGCCTTGAACACTTCAAGGGATGGGGCCATCCACAACTTCTCAGGGCAACTTGTTCCAGTGCCTCACCACTCCTACACTTCACGGTCTCCTGTCTGCTGCGATGAAGACCTTTTGAATAAAGCACATGACCGGCACCGGGAGTCAGCAGTACTCTGCTCCGGATCCCCCATTACATCATATGTTATGCATCAGAAAACGATACTGATGTAAGTAAAGTACATATGTACAAGACAACAGCAAACCCCACCTTGATAACAGCTAGGATGGAATTATTTCTGCAAACGACTTTTATTGACAACCACGTTTAATAACCAATTCTTCATACTGACTCAATATAAAATAGTATTTAATATCTGTTACCAGAGTTCTTTTACAATGGCATGAGACTAGATTCAAAGCCCAGGGCATCAATGGAAGCCTTTCAAATGACCTCAGCTAGCTTTGCTCAGGAGAATTGACCTCAACTCTACTGGACAAAGCACACCAATATTCCCTTACTGGAAAGCACGAGTTGTACAGCTGTATGTTAGTGAAGAGGCATTGCTGGCACAGAAACCTTTGCAAAGAGCATGATTTTCTCTAACCTGTAATGCTACATAAAAGTCGAAGGCTGGGTGTTGTGTCTCCTTTGTACCCGTTGGTTACACCTTCTCCTGATGGAGGCGGCACAGGAATTGTCATGGTTATTGGTTTATGAAATTTTCTTCTTCTTGGCTCCACAGTGACAATGGGACTGAAAGTTGCTTTGTTTCCAAGGATTTTTTTTACAATCTCCTCTGGAACTGGTTGAGCCTGTCGACACAGGGAAAGTATTTAAGCTAGAGCCAAAAATTGATTATACAAATGCAGAATTGTTTTGCGAAAGATAATTCAATTTTCCTTTAATTTTCTGTAGGTTTGGTTTTGGTTTTTTTTGCCAGGCAGCCTCCTCCTGCATCTCCTGAGTGTGATTGTTAGTACAATTCATGCTTAGTATTTTTCTCAACAACCCACTTATGATTTCCTAATAGCTGACTAGTAGAGCAAAACTAGAGATCTCAGAAGGCTGCCTGCAGTATTTGCTGGGAGTTTTTCAGAGCGTGTTTGGTTTTGTTTTTAATTTTCACTGATGGGTGACACTAAATACTCATGGGAAGAAATGGTAGAGGTTTTTTGTGGTTTTTGAACTGAACTAAAAAATGATTGACATCTAATGGGAAATGGGGTTTTGCATCCGTTTGCCTGTGTTTTGTTGTGTTTTGATTTTTTTTTTTAAAATAACCTTTTCAAGTCCATTTCAATCAGGCTGACTGTGAATTGCTGCACTACTTGAACAGCACAATGTAATGATCCATATAGAATATATGGCTACACAGCAATCTCAGCAGTCACAACACTGCATACGGAGATATCATGCTTCCTTCACACTGGAGAGCTCGAAAAAAGCAGCTGTGTAACCATAATAACAGAGCTTCCATCTTCTCGAGATTAATCATCTTTAGATGTGAAATATCATTAGCAGAAATGTTCCAATGTGAATTCCAAGCACTGGAATTCAAAGCAGCATCCCTATTGCATGAACCTATCAGACTTGTCAGGTTATTAAATAATTTTAAGTGATAATTAACAGGACTCAAAGAAAAAGATACCTCCTACAGAGTAATTCTCCACTTTCTTTGCAGTTTAAGGAGAGTCTAAGCTATTTGCTCTTCCCAGATTCCATCTATTGTTAGGAACACCAATGATGAACATCCTAAGCTACAACAGATGTATATGGGAGGTCTTTGACCCAGGGACAGCTGGTAAACAGCTGCATGAAATCCTTACCAAATACATTCCTAGGCAAGGGGCAGCCCAGTGACAACAACCACAAACTGCTACGTTGCCGCATGAGACTGGGACTGGGAGACAATATGACTGAGACTGTGGTGGCTCCAGATCTTTGCTTTACTCTCTGTGTTTCAGATGCTAAGGAATACTCAAGGAGAGGATAAAAGGAAAGCTGGGCTTTTGCCACAGGGAGGAAGGCTGTGCATCCAGGGTGAGGGACACTGAGGGGCAGAGACATGCCAATCCAGATCTCAGGTGTGAATGCTGTCCACCTCACAACCCACTCTCCTTAGCTGCAAGCCTCGCACCTTAAGACTAACAATGTGCTGATAGATGCTGTGGATATGAACACAAGGATATCTTTACCTGGAGCCCCACACGGATTCTTTTGGTTAGAGCACCCTCAGGGAAGGATGCCTGAACACGTGGCACTGTTGTGCTGCTCAGCACCCCACCCTCTGGGCCGATTTGGTTACTCTCCTGCTTGATTCGTGAAACCACTGCAAAGTACTGAGGGAAATCCTTTGTGACGATCCTGCAGATACGCTTCTTCTCTAGCTCCTCAACGCTGTCCAGCTCTGGTGGAAGAAGACAGTTAAAACATTCAGACATTACATGTCCAGGTTCATACCAGACACATCCTTGAGTGTGAATTATGAATATGCCTTAAAACACTTGAGAAGTTTTCTTTTTATTTACTAGAGAAGAAAAATAAATACTCAGTGCTATTAACTATCAAGCTTTGGTTTGCTCTGTGAACTTTTGCAGAGATCCTGGCAACGAGGACAAACAACACTGGACACACAGATCTGCCGGGACACCTAAGCACTACGGTGCGAGAGTCTCTGCAGCAGCATCTACCATAGGATGGTAGGTTTGTCTCACAACATGGAAGTCCAAGGAGGTCTAAGAGAGATGACCAAGCTTTTTTCCTCTCTTGTCTGTATCTGGAAGCATACAAGTGCACTGATCTTTCTATGTACACCTTCAGAAGATGTATTTCTAGCCTCTTCCCTCACATAGCTTCAACACGCAGAAAAACACAGGAAATCACAGTCAGTTCGTGAGCTATCTGACCTCATGCCAAGTGTGGAACCCAGAGTTTGCCCAGCTAAGACACTTGAGAAAGTTATCTCCTGGACTGGCATCCATGTAATTCTGACCAGACACTGAGCTCTCCAGTAAACTGTGGTTCTGACACTGGTTGTGTCTGCCAGCAACTACCAACGAAACCGTAGCAAGGATCCCTTCTCACAACAGGCTTTCAGCCACTCGGGTATGTACTCCAAAACAACGGCATGGTGCTCCTCAGTTCCTAAAGAAACTTTATGTGCCCTCAGAGACAACTGGAACAGAAACAGGTCATCAACAATTACTGCTCTTGGCCACATTCCCAGTTTGTACGGTCACCAGGGCTCAGAAAGGAGCAGTGCACCTACCCATATTAACTAATTAATTAACTATACGTCACAGACATATATACACTGATGAGAAAACTGTGATATGTCATGAATATAACTAATTATGGAACTGTACGCGTGTGTATATATGCACTAGTGAAATCCCTGTGATACAAACACTATTCACAAATTGAGGTAATTGCACCGCTGTCCTGCATTTCTCCTGTAATTTCTCGCACTCGGCCCTTTTAACTGTTGTGACTGGGTTTCATTCCAGCGCTCCACAGGTTTCCACTCTTATTTTGCTCCTTTAGAAGGGCACCACGTTCCTCAAGTAGGTTGTTCCTTGAAGGATGACATTTCTATCAGATGCAGCAAGAGAAAGCAGTAGGACTAGAAATGGTACCAAGACAAAAGCCGCTTATAAAATTCTTTATGTGACTGAGACATTTTCTTCCTCTGAACATGTATGCTCAATTACAGCTCCAAGAGAATTAGAATATAAATTTGGTAATATGTCAGTTTTCCATTTTAAAACTCTCAGCAGGTAATTTGGATTAATTGCACAGTGTTGCTGTGGATCATATGTACCTACCAGAAGCAGATAATTTCTTATCATAATGTCAGCTTCCATTTAGTTTGACTCAGAGATTGATATCTGAAGCCCTCTAATGAATCAGGTATTCTGACTGCAGCCTCTGGAAGCTGTGGCTTGCAGCTGAGACTAACTAGATTCTTCAACTCTCAGACAGGTAGAATCTTGACTGGTAAATCCTATACATTCTTCTGTTGTTGGTAGAGACTAAACTGTAAAATGCTCACAGAGATAGAGGATAATTAAAATTACATTCTCCCGAAGTAGAAAATCGCTGTTTTGTGTAACAACATTTCAAAATCCTTTGAGCCTGGCAAGGTGTTCTCCTTCAGAGGAGTAGGAAGATGTGAAGATTAGAGCTGCAGAACAATAGTCAGACAAGGAGGGGAGCTGGACTATGTATAGGGACATTATGTTTGGATATTACATTTGCAAGCTTCTACAGGAAGTTGCCCTCTAACAGAAAAAAAAAAAAAAGAAAAATACGATAAGCCATTAAACCACATCTATGAATGCCACGAGAAATGCAGTGCGAGCATGACAAAATTAATGAAACAGGGAACACTAGTCCTGGGAGAGGTCACATTTCCTGAATACACCTCATGCATCTTACAGAAAGAGTTATCACCATTACTACTGTCCTCAGGTGCTGACACTTCATTCCTATACAATGTATTTCAACTGAAAACCTCGAAGGATTTTTTTGTTCGTGTGTGTTTTGTGGTTGTGGTTCTTTAACCACAGAGAAGCATACAAACACCTTAACTTGCAGATAGGGATGGCAAAGCAGAAAGAGCTAAAGCAAGAAAGGTTACTGGCAGAACTGGAAAGAGTTTCCTGATAGCACAAACCTGGGAGACAGTGACAACAGCCCAAAGAATACCTATGGACAGTTAGTTTTACTAAGCCAAGAGAAAGGCATTGTGAATACTCTGTGCATGTATGTCTTCTCCTGACATCCAGGTGTACGGTACACTTTTCCTAAGGTGGCTGGTGGGAGTGATGGAGGAGAGAGGGGGACGGAGAGAAGGAAAGAAGAGAGGAAACGAAAATCACCCCTCCCCACCATCTAGTCCATGTTGCCACATGAATGTTGTGTAAAGGCTCCTGGACAGGAGAAGAGAAACCCAGCCACATCCTACCAGGTCAGAGAGGGACCTCACATAGGGCGACTCCAGTAAAGGTAAGCAATCGCATCAGTTTACTTAGTGGAGGGGCAGTTATGGATCAATTCCATCCTATATCTAATACCTTTAGTTTCTTCCTTCAGGTAAAGTAACGCAGAGCAAGTGTCTTCTGACCGGAAATGGAATAAGAGAAGTCACAGAACACCTGGTTGCTTCGTGAGCTTCAAGGTGTCTTTGTATGATCTGGTATCGGATTTCCCTTATCAAGGCCTTAAAAGAGTTCTGCTAGCACTGAAAAAGCAAAATCTCACCAGTACTTAGCAGACTGAACAGCTCTCTGAGTTTCGCAACCCCCCTGCAGCACTGGTTAGCGCAGGGCTGACCTTGTCCCTGTGCAGAGACTGAAAGGCAGGACGAGCAGGGGATACCAGTTTCCCCCATACAGAGATACACCCACTAAGAAATTGTTGCACTGAAAGTGGGGCAGCCATGAGGCGCATTCCCATCAAGAAAAGTACAAGAGATAAATGGATGGAGGCAGAAAGAGCACATGGGAATGGGCAGGGAGAAGTCTTGTTTTAGAATGCTCCTAACTAGACCCACTCCCAGCTTCGGTGTTTTGCTTAAGTAAATTGTTCCCTGCACTGTGAGAAGGTCTCATCCTCAAACAAAACAAAGTCCTTTACATGCTCTTTTGTCTGTTTTTCTGCAGTCTCTTATCTTGCCATTCATAACACAAAGTGTAAAAGCAGTATGTTTAAAAACTTTTCTTGGAACTGTGGCAAAAGCACTGTGGAGGGATTTATGGTGGCATTTTAAACTTCAAGCATAAACAAGGACACCCTTGGGTTTGATCTGTAGATTCAAAGAAGTAGTTATGTAAAAATTCCTGCTTCCCATCTGAAACCACACTGTGCAGCTGCAAGCGTATTGTAGTCACAAATATTGGCATTTCTTGGCCCACTCTCTAGTTTGCAAATGTCTGTCAAAAGATTAGCTACCCCAGTGCATTTGTGTCCACAATTTGTCTGCAGGCACCTGTGAAGGATGCAGGAATGTAAAAAGCAAGCACAAGTTCTATCTAAAAGGAGCCTGGCTGAAAATGTAACCTATTTAGCAATTACAAGACAGAGCTTCTTCCTAAAATAAAATTTTAAAAATCAAAATTACTTTATTCAAGTTTAAATAAATGTAATATGGCCAAGAGCCGTGAATTGCTACCATTGTGTTTGGAGCTGAACTCCTCCGCTTCCTAAAGATGCCACATTCCCTGTATTCCCTCAGCCCAATATTTGCCTAAGTAGAGCACCATCTATAGAATAAAAACTATTTAAGCAGAAACCTGATGGCACCAATGAAAAA
>WEIS01035398.1:965-14907 GCA_013389965.1 Todus mexicanus
GCGTATATCCATTGAACGCTGGCTAATTGGTATTACTTTGTTCTGGTTACATGGTTGTCATTCCGGTCTTTTTTCAAAAAGTTATGCACAGTTAGTGAAGATAAATTGTCCTCCTCAGCAGTCACAATTCCACAGGCAAGGTAGTTTTGTAAACATATTCATATGTATAAATGCATATATATAAATTTAGTATTATTAATTTGTTTGTACATATATATATGCAAACAATAAATACAAACAATAAGCTATGTGGGCTAATTTGCTTTACAAACTAAGCATTTTCTTCATCAGGCAGCCGTATACACTGACACAAAGAAATTGGCTAGATAACCAGAGCTTCAGTAACTACTGCATTAAAGACAAAGATGCAGAATAAAACCTTACAATTTACACAACCAGTCAACTGTTGAAATCCCAGTGCATTACAATTCCTTCTACAGTCATACAGATTCTGATGGAGATAACAGAAGTTCAATCTTAGAAAAACCCTGACCAAAGACACTTTAAGAAAGACCAAGCAGATCCTTGAATACTAAACAACAGAACACTGAGGTGATAGCAATTTATCTCGGCTGTCACACTTGCCATGTAAAAGACAGAAATAATTCACTGATGCAGTTTTCAAAATGCAGAGCAAAGCAGAAAAATGAAAATCCCAGACTCAATGAAGTATCTCTGATGGATTTGATTCCCTAAAACATAAAGTAAAATGATGGTTTCACACAATGGAAGCACATCCTTTGCAGGACAGAAATGAACCCCAGACAAGTCAATTAGGAAGAAAAATCCTTTAGCTTAGGACAGTCTCACAAGGAAGAAACCCTACAAAACATCTCACTAGGCTTTTTTCTGACTGAGACCTACGAAGTCTGTCAACAGGTAACAGCATTCCTCAGGAAATCTCAGTCCCCGTACTCTCTTCTATCACAAACTAGTGTTAGCTCTACCTGATCCTTAAAAGACTACCCACTCTGCTGAACATCACTATTCCTCAAATACCAGTAAGTACATGAATTGAAAGTGAAGAACGCAACTGACTTCTCTGGGAGTTGTAACAGAGCCTACATTTCAGAGGCTTCAGCTGATATTTTCATAGATCATTAGATTTAGGAGTATCTAAAATGTGCATACAGTGAAAATTTAACATTAGGAATGGGCTAATTTGAACTTCAGAACCCAGAAATTTGTTGAAACAGTCAGACCACAGAGTGTACAGTTTCCTCTCAGCATTCAGAAATACTTCTGAGAGCACAATTCATGTCAAAATCTCTAATTATCATAGAATGGTTTGGGTTGGAAGGGACCTCTAAAGGTCATTTAGTCTAATGCCCCTGCAGTGAGCAGGAACATCCTCAACTAGACCAGGTTGCTCAGAGCCCAGTCCAACCTCAACTTGAATGTCTCCAGGGGTGGGGCCTGCACCTGTTCCAGTGTCCTACCAACCTGCTCCAGTTTCATAGAATCATAGAATTAACAAGGTTGGAAAAGACCATAAAGACCATCAAGTCCAACCTGTAACCTATTACCTAACCTATCACCAACCTATTACCCAATATCATCTCCTCATCTAATCATCTAAATCATGTCAGTGAGTACATCATCCAGCCTCTTCTTAAACACAATTTTCCACGAAACAATCTATGAAAGCCACTTGGTTAAAGTACATTTCATCAAGTTAAGAGAACCTTCTTCCATTCCTTAGGTTAAGAAAGTTCTAAGTGACAAATGCAGGAAATCAGTACCAGATAACTGTGCAGCTTTACACTTGTACACAGCTAACTTCCCCCCCCCCCCTCCAATATCTACTGCTCAAAGCCACCCATGGGTTTTCCACTGTTCCTATGAAAAGATACTTTAAAAAAAACACACTACACAACACCCCACAATTAAGGGGTAGCTGCCCATTTCAGCCCTCAGCATCTTTACTTAGCTTAATTTCATATATCAAGGAAAATATTAAAGAGGCAATAACGATCGTAGCCTGTGAATACCTGTGCTACTGCAAGACCTCTGATTCTAGGATGCTTTTCAATGTAGTAATCTGGTATTCAGATAAACCACCTTTAATATCAGTGGTTCATTATGGACTACTTTCTGGCATGACTGCGCACTTCTGCTCTCATGAGCATAACAGATTTGAGAGAACAAGGACAGCATCCAGTCAGACAATTCAAAGACTGCAACAGCCAACATTTTTATGCCAAGTAAAATACTAAAATGCCTGAAGGATCCATTTTTTAGAATTTATCTTGACAGGAATTCCAGCCTGACAGTTTCTTTGTTTTATAAGGGGTTCTTTCGTTGGGTATCTTTGTTTGGTTTGGGTTTGTTTGGGGGGTTTTTGCTTGTTTGGTTGCACTGCAACACTCCCAATGACCAGGCAAAACAGCAGCATACTGCAAAGCATAAAGTAAAATACCAAGTTTGAGTTAGAAGAGAAAATCCAATTTCTTCCTTCTACTCTTTCCACTGAAACCTGTGTTTCTAACTTTAAAGAAAATTAACTCCTTTTTTGATTAGTCAAAATTATGGCTGCACTATATCACCTGAATAATAACAGTTCTTGTTTAGTGAAGAGATGAATCTCATAACACTAAATATTTAGCTTTTATTTGGAGCTTTTTATAATGAACAATCTTTTCTTACCTTTTTTATGGACTTCCTCATAAATAAATAGTGGAAACAAATTTAGGTTGATACAATTTCTGGAAAATTATCAGGCCTTATAATACACATTGTATGGACTGACCACCCCAGCTTTGTAGTATTGCATCCACTCAGCTCTACACAAAGAAAAGCTTTGTCCATCTGTTTGCTGCCAGTATTACAATTTTAAAACCTAATTGTTTCAAAACAATTTTTTCAAAGTGATAATTTAAGAATTTTTAGTGAACATTCCTGTCAATTTTTATTTACACAAGTATTTACCAAAAATATTGCATTCAGCTTCTTGTGAAGTGACTCTCCTCTTCCTCACTACCCCAATAAGGAAATAAAAAGGGTCACATATTAAAATGAAGGTATTTAACCTTCATTTGTAATCTTAGGTCATACTCATCTTCTCTTACAAGAGATCTTTATTGTTTGATTTCTTTTCTCACTTTTAGAAATAACAATACGCCATTCAGCCTTCTATACTGAAAGCAGAAGTCCTTAAATAATGCATTATAAAAGAGCATTTAAATACCACAAATGTTGAACCATTCATTAGGTGAACTCTACATAAATTTTCCATACTCTCAAATTATCATTTCAGAGTCCCATTCTCTTTGTCAAAAGATGAGTAAAGCACTGTCTTGAATTTTATCAAAAACAACAACAAAATTTGAAATCTATCTGTGCCACCATTCATTTCTCAGTTCCAAAATTCCTTTCATTTCAAGATTCAGAATACTTGGTAAAGCATTTGTACACAACTGAGGAAAATACACTTAGTAGATGTAGAATGAAACATACATCCACGAGTCCAAATCCTTTGGTCATTAAAACAACAGCATTGTTCAGGGAAACAACCCTTTATAGTTGACACAAGCAGATTTTCATCTTCCAGAAACAAGCATGTAAAATGGACACCATGGACTGGCCCGATCCACAGATTGTTCATGATACAAAATAGGAATGTTAAGATGCATACCCAGGCCTCACAAGGCTTGAAAGTGTCCTCACTGCCACCATCACCACTAAGATTTGCTGTATTGGGTTTAGCTGGGCAGGAGTTAGTGTCCCCATAGCTTGATAAGACGCTGGTGTTGTGACTGCTTCTGAGCAGGGCTGGCACAGCGCCAGGGGGATGGGGTGGACAAGATCTTGGGAGGGGACGCAGTCAGGACAGCTGACCCAAACTGTCCAAAGAGTTATTCCATACCATATGACTTCAACTCAGGAATAAAAGCTTGAGGAGACAGGGAGGAGGGGGGGCATTCTTGTCAGAAGATGTTTGTCCCCCGAGCAACCGTTACATGTATTGGAGCCCTGCTTCCTGCGAGAGGCCGAACATCACCTGCTATGGGAAGTAGTGATTAAAATATATACATCTCGCTTCGCTTCCCGCACATGGCTTTGCTTTCTAACTTTCTTATTAAACTGCCTTTATCATATCCAGCAAGTTGATTCCATCTTATTCTCTTCCCCTTTGTTGTGTTGAGGGAGGTGTGTATACTAGGCGTGGGAGGGTGATAGAGCAACTTGGTGGGTAGCTGGCACTTAGCCAAGGTTAACCCACCACATTTGCAAATAAAGAAAAACAACAAAATGAAGCTACGATTATTATTTTTTTAAACACTAGTTTTTGAGGGGAAGTGGGAGATTTTTTAACTGATACTAAGGTTGTTATGTATATACAAGTTGGTGTTATGAACCGGATGTCAACTTTCAACCCAGGATTTCATCCTTTGGACTCCCTTTTACATGTTTGATGCTTGTAATATACCATTTATTCTGCAAGTGACTGACATCAATGAACCTAATATTCATCAGGCTCAGCAGGAAGGCTTGAATTGGGACCTAAGTTCACTCAAATGATAGAGTCAGAGAAACCTCCATACCAAGTAGAAGGATTTTTCTCCCCAATAATCCTTACACTGAGGGGTTTTCATACAAAAATCTGAAATGCACAATTCCTATTTTCTTTAAAAATACTTCATTTAAAAAATATAGTAAAGATTAAAGAAAGCATTTACATTCTTATACATTATCCTCATGTATCTAACATATACTGATTTCATATGTTCAATACCATTAGGGACTTTGAAATCTTTTACCACTTTTTTTCCTCCAAGGTTTATTACGAAAGTATGTTTCCCCTAGCACTGTAGCTAAAAAGTCTGCTTTAAAACTTCATCATACAGTAAAAAAGATGGATATATTCCCAGTGTGGCCATTCACCATCTGCTTAAGCAAATACAGTTAAAGATGCTTCTACAATTGTCATAAAATGACAGCAAATCTAGGAGCACACAGAGCTCATATTCTAAAATGATGATTGTACAACTATAGCTTGCATCATCAGGGACCAATAAAAGTCTTTATATTCTACTCAAATGGCAAAGACCTTTATGAAAGAGAACCTGGAATAGGAAAATAACAAAGAAATGAGCCATTCTGTAGCTGTCTTTAAACTTAGGTGGACGAGTGAAACAACATCTTGACCATAGTTAGCATCCAGGCCCTCAAAAGGTATTTTTCTCACTTTCTGATATGTTTACTGATACATAACACTGGGCATTTTACTAGATTCCAGGAGGGGTTTTTTTTCCTAATTTTCCAGGTGGGATTAATTATAAGAACAAATAAATTCTATGTTCTTAACAACAATTCAGTTAAGATTCTCTGTGTAGATTGTTATTCTTTTACATTCGCAGCTTCCTCCTTGTATAGTGATACATTCTGACAAACAAAGGCTGAATAAGAAATGAAAATTTTCAGTTTTATTAGTCAATAGCACTTCTTTTTTTTCTACCTTTCTACAACTACTATTATTAGAAAGATATAAAATCTCTATTAAAACTCAGCAAATATCAAAGTTTCAATATACTGCATGTTTACTGGGAGTCTTAGTATTAATCCTATAGAGAATACAGGTAAGAACTCCACTTTAAGGCCAACATCAGCAGTTTGGTTTGGCAAACTAACTTTTTCTTCTAGACATTCAGCAGTCTTGGATTTTATATGGTAGAAAGAGAAAACTTAAAAAAATAATAATAAAGAAATCCACCATCTGTTCCAGCCCTGAGGGAAACAAAGTTTCTTGGCAATATTTAGTTCAGGATTTAATTGCACGCAAAGCCGATACGAGTAAACGCAAAAATATAAACCATCGTTCTTACCAAGTGAAAGCTTTGTATAATTTAGCTGATTTCTTTGGGCTACACTTTAACCTATTTTTGCTGTAATCTTTTTTTCCTTTGTTTCTGTTGTTTGCTTTCAACAATTTTAAATTAAATCCATGTTATTGTTCCAGATAAAGACAAAACTAAAGGATCTAATTAGATTTCATTGCGCAATTTATCAAATTTTATTCACTCAATGTTCAGTATGAGAAAGAGCACATTTGCTAAGGCAAATAACAGTCAAAACATTTTCTAATCCTAAATAACTTTTAAGCTATCTAGTTTCTTCATGAGAAGTAAAACCTTCAAATAATACACATTTTAAAAATTTAGCAACAGTAACAAAAATTTGTGATTTCAAAGACAGCAAAAGGGAGAAGTTCAGAGTCAAAGAGAACTAGACTGAAGCAAAAATTAACTATTTTGAATTCCTGAAATTGATCTTTTAAAACCAGTTTCAGCTGCAGGATTCTTTGGGCTATTCTATATAAATTTCAATGAGTCAAGTCTGTTCTATCTCAGGACAAAGTCTGTTCATTAACATGATACATTCTCTTTTTATTGTAGTTTATGTTAAAAGGACATCTGCAAGTCCATTAAAAAACCAAATAAATAAACAAAATGCTGTCATAGGATGACTCCATCTGCTATAGGTCTCTGCCAGGCTTCAAGTTCTTGCCTTTTGCTTACAATGTTCTCAATTACAGGAGAATAACTAACTACTTTATTTTTAAAAAAATATAGGGTAATATATTTAGTATATTAAAACTGTGAAGTCCTAGCAATAAGTAAGATATACACACTACAACACATCAAAATCGTGTTGCTTTAGTTATCTGTCTACGATATAATTAACAGAGTACACCACCCAAGTCATCTGCTGTTAGAACAGCTTGTAGATAATTACTTTTTGGTCACTTCTCACACTTGCTCATACCATAACTTTGATAATTAATAAATAAAAAAAGCTTCAAAAGTCTGATAGCTTTCATCACAAGCATGGATGGAAGCAGAAGGAAGCTCTAGTTACAAAAGGTAGTGATCTACTAAAAATTTGAATTTGGAAGTGTCTGGCTCCTACATCTCCTTATATTCTGCACTTTCTAGTAGATTTCAAGAGGTATGAAAAAGCTTGCAACATTTACAGCAATTGATAGAATTTTGCCTGAACTAGATACTGCCAACTACATAGATTATTTTGAACAATATCCCCTTTCTCAGGTTCCACCAGGGTTCTACACATTAAAACCAAACCAGCAATCCTAAAAAGGCAACACTACTTTCCTAACTTTTGTTTCGTGCGAACTGACAAATATTTCTACTATCCTGTTAAGGAAGAATAAATAGTAAACCACAAGAGGCAGTTTATAACTTACAAGTTTTAACTACTGTAGATTTACTTTCCTTATCTGTTATTACCTATTGAAGTCAGAAATGGAAATGGAGGATGATTTTTGTATGGCTACTTCTCTCCAGTGTTTGTAAAAGAAGCTATTGCTTTTTTTCTGTTGGTATACCACATACTAGCCAGTTTGAATTACAAACATTGTGCCAGTACTTTGTATATGTATCCAATTGCTAATGATTTTTAAAGGCCAAAAATATGTTCCATCAGACAAATTTCTCACGAGATCTAATGATAATTCTGATGATTTTTATTAGAACTTTATAAAGTTTACATTAGACAAACTGATTTACATTAGCTTAGTGCTTTGCTGTTCTAAACTAAAAAAAAAACCAAACCCAAAACCTCACTTAAATGTCTGCCTAAAGACTTCTCTTTACTAAATTGATGACAAAACAGGTTAAATTTAGTTTGATTTTTGGTATTCCATAGTACTCAGTTTAATATTTAAAAATAATCTTATTTGCTAAAAATAATTTCAGACATATAATTGGCATGAAGTTTTAAGTATGGAGTACATACAATCATTGTGTGGCTACACTACAGACTACTGTTGCCTGTTATTTTTCCAGTATTGAGCACATTCGGCACTCTCAATATTAGACACTACCAGTATTTATTTTGGAATGTCATGAAAAGTTGTGTGATAGCTTTTTTGCCTTTTCCAAAACTTTCTTTAAAGGCCATATGGGCACAGAAATTGAGGACGCAGAGATTATTTGCACCATACTTGTACAATCCTTACAACTTGTCAACACCTTTATGACAGTACTGAACGAGCAGGAGGAGCGCAAAGAGAAGCTATTCTGCTATCTGCATTTTCCTAGCTGCAACAGCAGGACCACGTTAGAAAGGAGGACACTAGCAGGACTTCAGTGTTACATCTCCACTTGGCCAGAACTCTCCTTCAACAGTACTGAGAAGTACTGGCTGAAATGGAGCATTGCACGCCACTTTCTGCCCCTTGAAGACCAGCCCAAAGGTGCATAAGTATTGCTGTGTTTTAGGGATGCTGATCCACAGAATCACAGACTGCTTGAGGTTGAAAGCGATCTTCAAAAGTCATCTGGTCAATCCTTCTGCTCCAGAAGGGCCACCTAGAGTTGGTTTCCAAGGATGATGTCCAAGGAGGAAGACTCCACAACCCCTCTTCTGTGGTTGATTTGTGCCTGTTGCCTCTGGTCCTCTCATTGAGCATCACTGAAAAAAAAGCTGGCTCTAACTTCTTCGCACCTTCATTTCAGATATTAATGTATCTTGGTTAGATCTCCCATGTTGGTGCAGGAGCTTCCTCTGGGTCCCCACATTCCCTCTGGCCACGGCTTTTGGACAAGTGGTGACCATGGCAGGGTCCTCTTCTGGGAGGTCGATGACCACTAGCTGAGCTCTCCTCTCATGCCAGAACAGAGTTCCCCCCAGTTGCGCTTACCCCTGGCCCTGGGGTAGCTCCGGATCCCTGCCCCGCGTCTTTCTCTGCAGTCGCTGCTGCTGCCCCGTATCTCGCTCTGGCTCCTGCCCAGGGACCGGAGCCTGAGCCCTGCGCACCAAGAAGAGAAGGGGCTCCCCAGGGGACGCCCTGGGTGACCCATCCGGCCGCTTGTTGGCTCAGCGCCCTCTTGAAGGCACTTTTATGGCGGGGTGGGGGTGGGGGGTGGGGGTGTCTGGGCAGTGTCCGTCGTCGCGTTCCCGCCCCGCTGGGAGCTGCCGCCGGTGGTGCCGGCTCCGCCCGGGCCCCTCAGCAGCCGCCACCAGCTGCGGCCCCGTCACAGCCCGGCCTGGCCCGGCTGCCAAAAGCCCCCCAAAAAGCTCCTTTTTGTTCACGATTCCCTTCCCTGGAGCTGGGCTGCTCGGCGAGGGAGGTTATAGTTAAAAAAAAAGGTGAATGAAGTACTTAATTTAATATGTAAAAAGCACAACATCTAAGAAAAGCTTATTTTAGAGCATAGCTAATGATCTCAAGGTTCTCTCTTTTTCTAGTAAATATTATCCAAGTATACCAATTTTGAAGGACTATTGCACTATATTTGGCAAGTACGTAGGAGTCGAAAGCATTTGTGAAATTGCTAATGCGAGCACAGTATCTTCAAGTCAGAATTCACTAAAATGGTTTCTTTTTTTCTTCTGTTAAGCACTGTTTCCCATTTACTTGGAGAAGGGGAAAAAAAAACCCAAACCCCATAAGACCCAAACCAAACCAACGTAGTTTCATTCAAATTCCTGAGGCTCATGCAGTCTGTAAGTAAAGTTTATTATCACAAATAGACACTGAGTTGTCATCTATACTAAGAAAACAGACAATCTGGGTAATCATATCTACATTTAAAATGTTGCTTGTCTGATACAGTGACTTGACAGAGACTTTCAAATGCAGCTTATTTGAACAGATTTGACATCATTACTGGAAGTAGAAAAACTTTTAAAATTCAAATTCTTCTGCCAGTGAAGATCTGTGATGTCCATAGACCCATTTCTTTCTGGAAACAAACAGCAGAAATGCTTCTGCAAGCAACTTTGAACTTCATTAAGTTTAGTAGAGAGATTAACTAGAGAACACTAATTCCTCATCATTATATGAATGCAGAATACATAATACATTAGAGCTTAATAACATATTTCTTCCAGTGTTGGAAGAATTAATATACAAAGATTGGGACTGCACCAGCTACTGAAAATATGAGGTGTCTTTGCAACATGTCTTTAGCCAGTCAAAAAAAACCCTATATCTACAATGTGTTTGAGACTTGTTATCATTGCTTTATCCTACATTTTAAAAGTAGTAATTTAATTCAAAGGAGAAAAAAAAAAAAAAGATAGTATACTTCTAGGTTTTAGTTGCAAAGCAGAACAATCTCACAAACAGCAATGAATGTAGAGTATGTTGAATGTTTAGGTTTTTAATTACGTTATATGCATGCTCTCAAAGATCTTGCACTCAACTTCATTCTACGGATTCAGTAGCACATACTACATATGTAGGCCTTGCATCTTTTATTAGTTTAGGCAATTTAAGACAATTGTGAGCAATTTAAAACAGATGTTTGTGACAAATCTTGCACAGATGCTTGAGGAAAAACAACAACAGTCTTCCAAATCTCATGAACAATGCAACTCAAGAAATTCAATCATGTGGGGACAGCAGACTAAAGAAACAGTGCTAAAATTTAGGTCATGGTTGCAAAGCACTATAAAAAGAAGCAGTTTTCCATTGGATAGAGCATCACTTCCCAATTAACAGTGATTTTTACCAGTCTGTTAATGTGCCATTAGTAATGTTAATAGTTAAAAACAAAATTCCTGCATGAAGTTGTACTTAAAAAAATTACCATAAGCATTGCACTAAAGTGAACATATGTAGATCGTGGGCTAAATTCCTACTATAAATCAAATAATTCCTATGCTCTATCACACACATTTTAAGATGAAGCAGAATCTCTTACTTCTTCAGTGTTCTGATACCATTCTGAAAGATTTCTTTTCATAATCCAGTTTATGTTGAATATACATCTGGAGTGATAGTTGAAGCTTGACAGTTTATCTGCAGCAACCTTAAGGGTGTATGCTAGCTGCAGAAATTCAAGCTTTCAGAAAAAGTACAATAATGATGTTTTGGAGAAGTTCAACAGAGAAGTGAACTGAGAAACAGAGAAAAGAACAAAGTCATGTAGAAAAAAGTTCTTTTATGATGGAAACACTGCACCAGAATGTCATTTGGATTAACATATCCTAAAATTTCTTTTGAAATACTAGCTAATGATCAATATTAAAGAGTGTTTGAGATTTATATTTTAAAATATTTCCTGAAGTTGAATTGGCAAAATGACAAAGACTTAAATGCTTGCTTTTGAAGTATATGAACATCAAATTAGATTAAATAAATGTCAGTGCTTCTAAATGAATGTGTCAATTTTTTAGGAACTAGTCCAAGACTGCACTCATGTAGGGCACAAATCACACACACAAAAATGTAATCCCTGAATTAATCCTGTTGCAGTCACTGAAGAGGCTAGACTGGTGTTCTGGATCTTTTCTATGGGCTGCTGTTAGGATTTAGTTCAATTTAACTATGTTCCCCCAGCCTTATTTCAAAACAAAAAGCTTACAGCCTTTCCCCTAGTGTTTGCAGAATGTCTGCTTGTGAAATCATGGGTTGCTTTTACTCATGAGATCTGTGTACAACACAAGCTTGTTTTGAATCTGTTCCTCCTGCCTTATTTGATAATTTTTGGTTCTACTATTGGAGTATGAGCCAGTCTACTCATATCCACCCTCAGCATGTCCTGAGGATTTGTAAGCCTCCTTCATATATACCCCTAGAGGGACATAAGCCATTTAGCACTTTTGGTCATTCTTTTCGAGGTCTTCTTTCCAGTTTGTCTGTGCCCCTTTTGAATTTGTTCATAGTCAGCTCTTATCCTCACTGCCCTGAACAACTTAGAACGAGCAGCAAACTTTCTTACCTAAGTTTCTTTCTCTTTTGGGAAGATACTGAAAAGTAAATGTTATAGCAGTCTTCAGAAATATAACCATTTTAGTAACAGTAGTAAGAAATCTGAAGCTCACACACTGTTTAAAATATTCATCAAACAAAAAAATAAGACCAACATAGAAAGAGAAGTAAAACAACTTTAATATCATAAGGATGCTACAGAAGCTATTTATAAGTGGAAAGTTTACATCTGAAGTAACTTTTACTCCAGAAATATTCTATAAAAGTCAATACATAGGAGTATGTGTTACATTCCTGAGGATTGCTCATAGCCTGCAGTTTGTCATCATGATTGTGAGTGTATCACTGTATAGAAATAGATTTCATGTAGAATGTACAAGAAGCTATGAGTGAAAAGAAAATACAATATTAAGTTTGTTGTGGGGAAGTTTTTAGTCCATTATTTAGATTTACTGTTCTGTATTTAGGAAAATGAGGTAACTGAAGTTAACACAAAAATTAAAGTATAACTGAAGCTTCTTTGACATCCAGCATGGGACATTCAGCACCCAAGACATTGTCCCACACTAGTCCAATTGAATTTTTTAGAAGTTGAAGAATAATGCCTCCAGCCTTTAAAAATTGGCACAAAGCCATTAATTTCACAGTGCCACTTACACAACAAAGATAGTGGTGAAGGCACTGAGTAAAACAATTCCAGTCCATTTGAATCATGACCCTCTGGAGCTTGTTAAAGCTACAGCTAGTGACAGCCAGGAAGTGGTAATACAATAGTATCTAGTACAGTGTGTGGCAGATAGTCAGATTTCTTTTCTCGCACAACACAGTAAGCTGCTCTGAAACACAAAGTGCATGGTTTGAGAATAGCCAGGACACTGGGAACAGAGAACATGCAGAAGCTACCTAGCCAAAGAGCTATGTAGTCAGCAATCCAACAAAAGTGATGACAAACCAGAATGGCATCAGCATATAAGACTTCCCAGCTCACACTGTCACTATCAGATCTATTGAATAATACAAGCTTAGAACTTTGATTTCTGTCACTAGTGTTTCCTTTAGTTCATCATTCACGTTTCCTTCTCTTCTCACCACTGGACTCACCATCCTAGCACTTAGGCATCTGTCATTTGTCCTCGATATACTTGTTTCTTCACTCCATTATTTTCTTTCCTTTGCTTTCCCTTTCATCTCTTATATTCTGTTCAGGAATTAAAAACTTACAAAGCTACAAAGATGGTAACCACCAAGGCTAAGTAAACTAGCAGCAAGCCATCCGCTTGCTTCCCTAATTCTTCATTCTCCCAGGAGTTTAAAAAAATAATTTGAGACCATTCTTAGAAAGCTCCTTAGATCACAAAGGATTTCATAAAGAGTTATCTTACATTCTTAGACTAATCTTAATCTTAAATATTTTAAAACATGTTTAGTCAGTTAAGGCCTGAGAGCACATCTAAAACTGATTGTGGAACTTGTATTCTCTAACAGTCAGCCACAGGATGCTGGACTTCACAGGTGGAAAATAGAGGACTCAACAGGTATAGAAAATACTTAATACAATCCTCTTTTCTATGGATGTAAAAGTAATTAGCTTCTCTAAAGAATACATTTTGCCTCCATACCAGAAGAAATTGAGACAGCTTACTGAGTAACTTGAAGGGTCACAGTCAACATCTGACCAATGCATTAGAAAGAATCATTCAGTTTCCGATGCAAGATATTATGACATGCCAGTAAGCAACTGATGGAAAAATTACAGTAAGATTGGAGAAAAAGTAATTTCAGTCACCAGGGAAAGAAAAAGAGATACTTAAAACTTTCTACTTCACTGACTGGTTTACACCTGAGTTCCAAACATATGTAGGAAAAAATGTATGATTTAATTTAGTGTAAGAAAAAAAAGCTAGAAAGTGACAATGAAAGAGGAAGGAGTCCAGTGACTCTGGGCATGCCCAAGTCAGACATGGGAATGGGAAGAACAGGTTGTTTATTCTAGTAACTGCTCCAAGTTTACCTGCACCACATCTCAACCTACAAAGTGTGGGGGGGAATCAAAAGAAGAAAAATGTAATTAACAAATTTAGCAATAAATAGTCTACATAAAAGACAGGTAACAGACAAGAATCTGAAGTCTTAGGTTAGAAAAACAGCATATCAGGATAGTACAGCTTTGACATATGCAGCTTTCACTTAGTAGCATTTCAGACATGGCTCTTTCTGAAGGATTTGATTTTTTTTTTCTCTGTTGCTTCATGCATAGCTTAG
>WEIS01035403.1:0-12309 GCA_013389965.1 Todus mexicanus
AGTACTGCCTGGTTTCAAGGCAATATGATAACAAATAAATATTAATAAACCAGATTTGATGAGGCTCAAATTCTTCTGAGCAACAGCTTATGAACTAATGCTGCCTGTGCTTATTGTTCTCAGAGGGCATGAAAAGGTTCTGCTTCAGTCTGCTGGTGTTCAGAAGGAACCAAAGCACACAAAAAAATGGGGGGAAAATGCAGGGGCATAGCAATCATGGCTATGGTAGGCAGGAGTGTGAGATATCCACCTGCGAATTCAAGATCAGAAAGCGCACAACACAAAAGGCACTAAGGCACCTCCTTGCTGTAGAAATGACCCAAAAAATAATTGGAAGAGAAAGTAAAATGGAGAGTTGTGGGGAGGCAAGGACAATTACTCTTTTCTCACATGATTGCAAGCCTGTATCTTGTAAAGCAGCCATCAGTGCCCTGCTTCATATCTCAGGCTAACAGGCACTCAGCAGAGGTAGCACAGTAACTACTAGAGCACTGGTTACTGCTGTACAAGGAAAAGTCCATTGATGGTACAATAAATACTAATACTTGGTAAATAGGCAGTGGTATGTAGAATTGATGTCGAGCAAACTAAACTTATTTGTGAGAAGTAGGTTATGTTGGTACATAGCCATTCACCAGCTGCTTAATAACAGCTAAGAAATAAGAAGAAATAGATAAATATGTAAACAGACACACACAAAAATGCAGGCAGTATTCTGTGCCGTTTTTAAAATATTTTTTTTCGACCCCACCAGTCAAGGTTGAAAGCCTGGGAAGTCCATTCTTTTGTCCAACAATATAATACAAATGCAGCTTGGAAGAAATGTGCAAGAGGGAAGTATTAATGTTTTAATATGAATCAAGAAAGCAAAAATAATTTATAATTATGATTAAATAATAATGAACAGGAATGTGGTTTTCATCTATGAAATTCTTGTTGACTTGGTTGATATGAAGACTGCTGCCCAGTCTTAGTGCGTGGGACTCAGCCATGAGAGAGTAGGTAAGGATACAGAATGCGGCATTCAGCTCATTTCTGTTACACTAGCTAAAGGTTTGCATTACTCTCACAGAACTGCAAATGGTCTGTGCATATGATTTATGCTTGTATGCACACAACATTCACACTTCATGGTCTGTAGGTGTTGAAAGTATGTTTTCCTCATGATCTTCATTCTCTTAGTTCTGTATTAGTACAGCACTAGCATTCTCCCCACATGTAGCTGCAGCTAAATTCGGTATTTATCTGTAACATGGCTATGCTATATCCGGCCTGCTTTTCAAACAGTTGTGATTTTTGTTCAGGAATTCCAAAGGTATGAAATAGCACCATACAAAGCAAAATTACAAATACTGTAATAACAATTATTACAATATCGCTCTGTTCTAGCTAACAGGATTTGTCGGCTAGACATTAACATCTGATGTCTCCTTCATAAATTCGAAGCTTAGATGGAGACATTACCAAATTAACTAGTTTATTAATTTTGTTTTATTTCTTTTTATTTCAAGGAAGAGAGTATTAGTAACACGCATGGCATGGCTACTCATATGAACTCTTGTTGTTGGGTTACAATTGTTAAGTTCAAATTTGTCCATCAAGAGATCCTGGTTGCTTGTCATACTTGTCACTGGGAATGGTAGCTACTGTTAATAGGGTGTATTTGAGCATATTTTGAAAGCTGTGAATTTAAATTTCACTAGCGCAAGTTACAGCTTTGAAACTAAAAGTAATTAATGCAGTGACTAAATCATATGTTACTGTGATGAGTGACTTTTTAGGTACAAGCAGACATCCCCAGTTTCGGTTGCTCATACAACAAATGACGCCAAACACGCCTCAGGTGTAGCCTCACCATATTCAGATCTACATCACACCAAAAAAAAAGTGATGACCTGCTGTAGCCTGTACTGTCAAGATTGACAAGTCAATTGTGTGCATAAGCATGTTCCTTGAATTCTTAAGAATGACCCACTACTCAGTGGAAGCAAATCCATGTAACTGTTCCAGGGCCCTCCTAGCTACACTTCTGCGGTACAATGGATTCAGGGTATTTCACAAACATCAGGTACTTTTAAAAATATACAGCAGATCAAGTGTTAAACGCCTTGTTCTTCAAGAAAAGAAATGCCTATACTGTTTGTGAAAGACAATTTATATGGATAGAATTCCTCTTGTTTTCTAAATTAGCAGGTATCAAACATGCTGCATCAATCCTTGTCCTGCCACACAGTAGAGGAAATTTTATTCTGATATTGAAGTGAACAGCCTGTGCTCTGTGTAAAAGTAGTCTCTGGGTAAAGACAGCTTACACTGCAGGACTGAATTTTCTTAAATTCACCTGTGGGCATGCTTTGTATGCTAGTACAAATTGCATACAACTGATCAGCCTGAGCTGTTGTTTCCATTAGGGATTGCACTGATTTTGGTAGTCAAACTAGTTCATTTATAGCTATTTCTTTTATCTCTTCATGGTACTGCATGGTCTCACAGAGACAGAATCCCTCTTTACAGGAAAAGACAACTGCATAGTTATTTGTGGTTTTTCAGTCCAATTGTTTCTAGAAAATGATAAGGCACTGATGAGACAGGTAAGACATGAATTTGTGTTCAAAAAACTAACATCAGTCATCTTTAATTTACATTAGCATACAAAGTATGCCCATAGGTGAATTAAGTACATAAAATCACATAATTTATAGTAGATTAATATCTAAATATCATATATTTACATTTAATTTTTGCATATATACATTAAATTTTTGCACTGAAAACTTTAATAAAGAAGAATGTATGAGTGGGTTGCTTAACAACATGGGCTTGCACTTCTTGCATGTTTGCTGTAAGGAATACATATATGCACAGTATAAAGGAGTATCAGTTGTTGCTCTGTTTTTCTAAAACTCTTTAATGGTTTTTTGTGCCCTCATATCCAGCATGGTGTTTCAAGAGACTATGCCAGTGTACTTACTTCATGCGGCACCAAGCGCCTGCAGTACACTGCCTGTCCCCGAGGTGGTAAATGGTTAAAGAGGTAATTATCCCAGAGTGGGAGAAGAAAGGGACAGAAAGCATGGAATAAGAAAGACTATTTAAATGCAGAGCAGAGAGTTGAAACTGTTTTTTTTTTCTTCTGTCCTTTAGACGTTTCTGTGCTTTTGTCTTAAGCAGCATGAACTTGAGTTCACCTTTACTGGGTCAAGTAATTTTAAAAGTGACCTCTTCTAACCCTGACGATTTGCTGGCATATTAATTCATGCTTTCTTGTGTTAATGGCAAAAGACATCTTCACTTCAGAGAAGAAGGATTTCTAATTTATGACAAATTACTTTTCAAAATTTGATTTTGCTCCAAATCATCCAATCAAGCAAAACTGTTCAAAATTTCCCGTGTACTACACAATTGTTTTAAGCTCTATTTTAAAACAGTAGCAAGTGTTACTTCACTGACCACATGTGCCCCAGGCCCTACAACAGTGGTGCAATTGAACTGCTTTAGATGTAGATAAATTTAAACAGTTGAATGCATACCAAGGGTCTGTGGGTTAAAGCCANAGGGAGCTTTATCTTGATTTGAATTATTCATTCTTATTCTTGACCATTGTTCCTATGTTGATGATGATAAAGCATATCATATCAAATAATAATACGGTATCATAGCAACATAAAGGATACCAGTCTTGCAGATTCTGGAGATGCTGATATCATTGCATTTAGATAATGCAAAACAATTGTTGAGCCGACATCTTTGAATAGGTTTATTTTCCAGTTAAAAAAGCGGTGTTACTATCTGATATGACATTGTGCCTCTATGTTGCTTCAGGCTTCCTTTAAGAAGTCTCTAAAAGTCAATTTTTTTTGGTAATAACTGTACTGTTAAACAACTTTGTCATGGCCTTGGCTCTTGAACTAGCTGTGCTGGAAAATATTTTTCTTTCATTTTAATGTCAAGCACCAACCTAAAGCTGTCATTGCAATAACATTGAAAAAATGGTGTACCAGCCAATATCCCCTACTGTGCAATGTTTTGTTGTTTTTGTTGGTCTGTTGTTTTGGGGGTTTTGTGTGTGCGTGTTGTTGATGTTGGTTTTTGGTTTTGTGTGGGGTTTTGTGTGGGGTTTTGTGTGTTTTGCTTGTTTGTTTGTGGTTTTGTTGTTGGGGGAGTTTTGGTTTTTTGTTTGTTTGTTTGTTTTCAGAGTGGATTGGAGTGCAGCTACTTCAAAAAAACACCTCACTAAATTGTGTAAGATTAATTAGTGTCATAATAACAGGAACCCAAGCAGTTTTTTTGATATATGCAAGTGTCTCAAAGCTCATCTTCCTGACCTGAAATACTGTAGTGCTAGAGATGGATAGGAAAAAAAAAATATCTTAGAAGCTGCAAAAATTATCAGAAGTTCAAGCTGAGTAATTAACTTTTGCTTCAGAATACATGCAAGCATGTTCACGTTCTCCATGTTTAGTAAACTGACAGCTATTGAAAAAAAAACAATCTGCATTGTTTCCAGAAAGCCTCCTTTCTTCCCTAACACAGTCATCTAAAAATTATATTGAGGTATAGAGGATGCAAAATTCATGGACTGGAAATGAGACATGCTTTTTCCAAGGCATCTCTGAGAACTCCAGAACATTTGCGAGCATTTTTGCCACTGTCATTTTAGCTTTTCTTCAGAAATTTGTGTTGTTTTTACATTCTATCAAAAGCTGTTTTTGTTTCTAATAATGCACATCACAGTGCCATCTAGCGTGGGAAGAGAAAAATACGGGGAAGAAAATGGATGGTTTGAGCTTCAATTTGTGTGCGAGCAAAATCAATGGCATTGGCTGCTCTAAGTGAAGAGGACTATGCCTGCCTTTAACAACTATGTCTCTAATTTCAGTAGCTCATCGTTAGACTGCATGCAGCACCCGAGACAGAAATATGACCTGTTCTGTATTTTCCCATGTGATTCTGTTAGCTGTGGGATTATACTTTATGAAATAGAATTCTTTATTTAGTGCTTGATTATCAAAAGCTGCCCATCTGGAATTGCATAAAATAGGCTAAAAAATGCAAAGAGAAATATGAAAGAGGCAGTGCTTTAATAATTTGTTATTTTGCAACAAAAGTTTGTCATTAAAAAGACTATGTAGCTACAACTTCTTTGGAGCCAGCTAAGCTGCAACTGTCTCCTACAAACAGGGGAAAATGGAAAGGTAAATTCAAATATTGAGAAAAAATAACTTTTTCTTTTTCACCAAATCTAATCATGACAATGGAGACTGGGCATCACAAGTGCAAAGGTCAAGCTACAGCTACAGAGAAAAAGGTACTACATTAGAACAGCATTTGAAGTGCTCCTTGACCTAATGTGTATTGTAGTATATTGTAATACACTGAAGCTCTGTTTTGTGTCTGAGATATACATCCCTGAACTTTTTTCCTCATGAGCAGACTCACATTCTCCCTTATGTTTGACTGATCTGAGGAGGAAACAACAGCAGTCCTGGTTTAACAGGCAATATTGACTCAAACGGGATGGTCTGCAATCTTCCAAATATATACCAGAAGGTCTTGCGAGCGAGCTCACTACTTTCCCAGCTGCATGTCTTGGCTTTAGCATGCAGCTGTAAAACCCTGTACGTATTTCATGTTTCTGTCAAAAATCCCACTTGGCCTTCCCACTTTGCATTGTGTTTCCCGTCCCCTGCCTCCCCAACCTCCCAGTCTCCCCCCAACATCAGCCAACTAAAGCAAAAACAAAATAGGGATTCTCAGAAATGACATAGTCAAGTGGTTCTCCTGCTCTGAAAAGCACATCAATGCACCCCTAGGACTTTCAAGGTACTCAGGTGCCATGGTACAGCTTGCCAGTGTCAGGGACATCCCAGGACATTCCAGAGCTCCTGGACACTACTGGCACAGTCTGATGGCTGCTTTCTAATGCAGAGAGGTTTTATCTGGAGGGCATAGGACAGGCAGACTGGGCTCTGGACTTTTGAGAAGGTCTTTACCCATCATTTTAACTCTGGAAGTAGGAATTTCATCGCAATTTCAGGACTCTATTTCATGTCGCTACAAAAAGAGTAAGTGCTGAGGAGATTAGAAACTGGACATACACCTGAAAAAGCCAAATAAGCAGTACATGAGCTCCAATGATTTGTATCGACGGCTACAGGAATTCTGGTGTTAGTGTCTTTGAAAACAACTTTTCAAAGAACAGAATCCAAGATATAGCAAAGCTTGATTTTCTCCTTTCTTTCATAGGGCTGTTTAATTATGCATTAGTGAGGATAGTGTATCCTTTAAAAAGAACATTAGTATACATATTACATATATATACTTCCTATAGGTAACTCAGTTTTCATGTGACCAGGTGGCAATAGGAGGTAGTGTTTTCCCTGGGTGTATTGCAAACCAAGAATATTCTCTGTACTTACCAGACAATCCATCTGTTAGTGATAAGATGTACCTCTGTATATATACCTGGATCCATGTAGAAAACAAACTCCTGCTTCTCTGACTTTGGTGCAGAGTGTATTGCACCCGCACTTCCATGTTTCCAAGATCTTTGAGTAAATACAACAACATGGAAACCTGACAACCATGTTGCACATTCTCATCTTCAATATTTTTCTAAATGTCTCTTGGTTCTCTGCAAGATTCCATCCTGTATTTACTCTCCTCCTCTTTAAATGAGAGGTTGACAGACTACTCATTACCAGCTTCTATGCTTAAACCAGATTATTACTTTGAATGTTCTGATTGTAAAGATTCTGGCAGAATAAGAACTTGTAAAACTAGGTATGAAAAAAAAGAGACATGCATGGAAGGACAAGGTTTTACCAAATCCAAATGCTAGGTAAGCACTTGCAAATTGAAGGAAACAATTGATATCAAATATGTTACTTCTGTAATGGCTCAATGGAAAGCCAGGTATTCTTATGCTTTATGCTTCCTGCTGTCATCTTAAGTGCAACAGCAAAATCATTTGGGAAATTTTTTTCTTACTTAGATGATGCAAAACCATATGAAAAAAGAGCACATTTCCCCTCTTTGTCTAAAGAGACAGGTATATTACTTCTACATCAGAGACTGTCAAGATTAAAACGTGTTTAGAATTTAATTTACTTCTGTATTTAATATTGATAAATCTAATTTACAGCATTTCTGCTCCTTCTTTAACCTAGAGACAGGATTAATATTCATGAGATTGCTTTTGGCAATGTGTAAGCAATTCTGTAAGTCAAATTCACTCGACCTGTATTTGCATGGAATATTTACCTTTTCCATAATATCTTTAATTCTGTCAACATTGAAAGCAGATCATGAGTTTGTTTTTAAGATTGTTAAAAAAAATCATCAAAATGTTTTCACTTTCAGCAGAGTGCTATCCTTGCCCTCCCCCTCACTCTCCAGAAAGTAACAAAAAATTTCCATCCAAACACAATAATAAGTAATATTGTTCTGTTCTGGCAGGCAAATTCTTGACATATGGTGACTTCTGAAGCTGTAGCACTGCCTGCTTTACTTCTATGGTGATAATGATGAGCAGAAAGGATACCAGCTACATTCATTTATGACTAAATGCAAGTGCTCCTGGCCAAAATTAAGAGGGCTTTTTTTAGTCAAATATTTTAGCTCATATCCAAATATTTTAAAAGATCATTTTGTTAGAAAAGGTCTAGACCATTTCTGTTGTTCAATTATTAGGTAAATGCTTTGCTATGTTCCATCTCTGCTAGCTGTCGCTGGGGGTAGCTTAGCAAACGGTGATTCAGCCTTTGGTCAGAAGCTCGTTGTGCTGAGCCTACTCCAGATGTCATAAATACATCTTGTTGGGATGTTTTATTTCTCTCACTTCCCTGCAGGCAGTCCAGACTGGAATAGATTTATGTATTTTTATTTTGAGACTGTTTTTGCTGCAAGGCCTGCAAAAAATCACCCCAGGCTTTGCATTTTGAAAGAGATGAAATTGCACACTGTGTATATCTTAATTTAGCTATTGAGCTGATTTATGGTCAGAAATATCTGGTCTCCTTTCAATACCCTACAGACCCTGAGATGTTTTCTTTCCCTTTCTCTACAGCTCCAAGTGAGAACAGTTTGGAGAAACATCAGCCTTAGATTTTTTGCTATTAAATTTTGATTATCTTTTCGTATGAACAGTTCTACTGAGGCTGCCTGAAGAGTATTTGGAGACCCTTTACTGTAGCCAAAGGTATCAATTCTGTACAATATAATTACCTCTCTAAATGTCAGTGTATCCATTGCAAAAAAACCAAAACCAAACCACAGCCCACAAAAAAAACTCCAACGAAACAACAAATCCTGGATTATTTACTGCAAGAATTATTTTAATGGAATGCACTTATTAGAATATTCCTATCATATTTCTTAGGAGATGTCTCTAGCCTCCGGGCAAGTAGAGTGTACAGAGGTCCCTCTGAATGAACCTACATACTCAGATATACCAAACAAAGCAGCATCAAGTAGACACCTCACTGGGCTTCAAAAAGCAATATATTTTCATTACTACAGTGCTGTGCCTGTAGGAATTAGCCACAGTGTAGAACGGGGTTTACAGACCTGTGCATAGTGCTGTGGGATGCTCTTGTGCTTTAAGCTCAGCTGGCGACGAAGTACCACATGACCACTCTCACTCCTTGCCTGCCCCAGTGGGATGGGGATGAGAATTGGAAGAAAAAGGCAAAACCTCATGGGTTGGGACAAGAATAGATTAATAAGGCAACTCAAGGAGAGAAGAATTAACAGTAACAACAAAATTAATAGAAAAATCTATGAAGTCAGTGATGTACAATGCAATTGCTCACCACCTGGAACCTAATGTTCAACACATTCCCAAGCCATGTTCCCTCCTCCCACCAGCCAGCTCTCCCAGTTATATACAGAGTATGACATCATATAGTATTGAATATTCTCTTGGTTAGTTTGGGTCAGCTGTCCTGGCTGTGCCCCCTCCACATTTCTTGTGAAAATTAACTCTACCCCAGCCCAGTAAATGTGCTGAGGCTGTCGTGTGAGCTGACATTACCTCTACACCACCACTGTTCCAGCAGCAACCCCACTGTGCTCCTTTGCCTACAAGGGCCCTGCCCTGGTAGTGAAGGTTTGCTCTTGGCCACTTGCTGGCTCATAAAACCATCTGCAAAAGTCAGAGGTCAATCCCACTCTGGGAATATGCTGCTCATTTTTGCCGCTGGAATGGGTGGGACAGAGATATCTGCTCTGTCATAGAGCAACTTTGAATTGCTGGCACATTCAGTAGTGTACGCTAAGCCCAATATAAGCTGTCCTTAAAAGAGAGGAAAAGCAAGAATGGCTCTACCTCAGAATAGCTTTAGTAATCCAGTGTCTTCAGCTGTCTACACATGATTTAGGTACAAGCCCAGTCAGAGCCCTTGGTTTGCATTTTTTGGTGAAATTTTTGTCCCACTTTTTATGAAGACACGCCCACAAAGATCTTATTTTGTTCCTTGCTACTCACTGCTGGAACCAAAGGAGGGTAGTGCCTTAGTATGTGATCTTGTTCTTTCCTAGTGTGTTTCATAAGCAAGGCAAAAGAGAAAATCTAAATCATCCTCAAACATTGCTAAAGCAAGTTAAATTAAGTAGGGACACGTACATCTCCAAGACACTGCTTCAAATTCTTTTCAGATGAAACAAAAGTAAGTACCATTATAAAGAAGATGAAATTAAAACAAATTCTAATTCTTTAGAACAGGGTGATCATCTCAGAAATACCCATGTGTGATGTTCTTAGGAATGTAGAAGAGTGTGTGAGAGAAATGTGATACTTTTATTTCTTATTTCTAATCACATCATCAATAGCATGATGACACTTCATATGTGAACATACCTTTTATTACTTGTTTTTCACACTGTCACAGCAGCACTGTCTGATTAGGCATATGCAAAGAAAAGTCCATTTTCTTAAGAAAAATGTAATAACTTGCCTCTCTCTAGTAGGAAAGCAACTTTGAACATCTGCAAATGGTTCTTTGAACCACAGCAAGAGGAGGGAAAAGACCATTGTTAAAGAGATAACATTTGTTTGACCTCGAGATATGGGTGGAATTATGGAACAAACGTGATATTGTCAACTAATAAGTCATATTCATGAGCTCGTAACTTATTCTGGGGTGAGTGCTGTCAGATGTTATAACATCCTCCACTATGGCTTTATTACTGTTCTGTGCAGCTTTTCAAACAAATACTATCAGCCTGTCATTTGTTCCATCTGTTCTCAATACTGTTAATGTCTTGTATGGGTAAATTAGAAGTGGTTTTTTTAGACTATCGAAAATTAAAAGCTAATCTTACAAAGTTGGGTGTTTCTCTCTAAGTTTCTCTTTAAAATGATTTCTTTATATGCCTGCTTAACTTATCATGGCAACTGAGACTGACGTTTATGATAACTAATGCAAACGTTGCTTTTATGTGACACAATTAGGCTTTAGTGCCAGCTTTTCTTATGCTGACAACATTGTGCCAGCTCCTCTAAACAAACAGTTTCATAATAAAGATATCACATACAAATAAATTAAGTAGCTCAGCTCCTGAATGCATCAGAGCAGTATCTGGTACTTGATGTGCCATAGCTTATAATGTTACATGCCAAAACAGACAAAAGAGATATAAGATATTAGGAAGCCTCTTCAAGGAGGGGCATCAGCTGATCTTAAGATGGGGCTTTACAAGCTCGGAGGGAGGTTCTATGGACATGGCTCTCGGGGTGGATGGCCCAGAAGAACTGAGTTCTGTGTGACTCCAAGACATCGCACAACACAGACTGGCTGCATTCACCATCCTGGTCATCTACAATCTACTTCACTCTCAGTCTTGTCAACGGGGAAGTAAGATCAAGTTTTTGGTGTATAGATGTTCATCAGAAAGGTATGTTTCTGTGTAGGTTTCTACTTTATGATGCAGTGCACATGTACCATGTGTCTGTGGCTAAGTGGTCTTATGGGTTGATGTAGTCTTATGACTAGAAAACTTAGAGGTTAGTAGCAAAGACGTACAGTTACAGGTAAACCTAAAATGAGTATATTGTTGCCAGTTCCTCCATTTGAGTAGCTGCCAGAACGCATATCTTCTCTGAAGTGACTAGTTTGTAAATTGCATTTTTAATCTTCCTTTTCTTATGTCCTTAAATTCTAGAAGTGGCTTGTGTTTATTGTTTTTGTGTTTTGTTCTGGGGTTTTGTGTGTGGTCTGTGGTTTGTTGTTTTTTTTTTTTAATTCCAAGGTAACTACTGTGAAGGAAGTGTGAAGTTTTCTTCATAAAAGTTATTCTGTTTTTGTCTTCTGGAAAACAGATGGAAGCACACTTTTCTGAGTATGTTTTTATCTTGCCTATTGTCAGCATCCAAAAAAGTCTACTAAACTGCCTTAGAAAGTTGTTGGGCTTTTTTTGTTTGCTTGCTTGTTTGTTTGTTTGTTTGTTTTTACTTCACACGAGCAGCTGAATTAAACTAGATTATCATGGAATTGATGAAAGTTTTTATCAACTAACTAGATGATGACAATTTACTCTCTAAATTTACAGACAGCATCAAAATGGAAGGAACTGTCAGCAGTTCAGGAGACAGAATTAATGTTCAGAGTAACCTTGAGAAATGGAAAAATTAAAGGAAAAAAAGGATATAATTTAATAAACATAAAATTACACATTTAGGCAGCAATAACCATCTGCACTGAGAGAGTAAGAAATAGCTGGATAGGGAATAGTTATGCACAGAAGGCTTTAGGGGTCATAGTAGATCACAAGCCAATAAGGAGAAGAATCAGCTGAGTGATCGCTTTCTTCTGCAACATGTACAATGTGTAAATAAACGTGTGGTCTGTAAAACAATTGTCTCATTCTATTGAGCACAGATAAACAGATTTTATTTTTGTGATTCTAGGCTTTAATTTTTATCTTTAAGTAGCTTAATCCCAATTATTCTTCCCATCACACCTGCCAGAAACCTAGCCTCACCATCCCAGGTACAGATGGCTTCAGTAATGGATGTACTGTAATCCCTGAATGACCCCTGAGCTTCATGTAGGCTCTTAACCTTCAGTTACAGCCCTCCTTTTATCCCAAAACACAATGATAAGCTCAAGAGATTCATATGAGCTTTCTTTTTTCTCACACTTGATTTATCAAAAACTTAATTTAGCTAAACTTGTTAAGGAATAACAAAATGTCAGAGGTTAAAGACATGGCTGTTTTCCATTGATGTAACTTGGGCCAGGTTTTCACCATGGGTTATAAAGCAATTAATCAGGTCACACAGTAACACAAAGCTGTAGTGAAATCTAG
>WEIS01035403.1:12400-32631 GCA_013389965.1 Todus mexicanus
GAACCTTCATACTGAAGCAGTAAGTGTAGAACAGGAAGATTTTACAACAGCTTCATAAATAGACCATTAACAAACATAGCTGTCTGTCAGCAAAGCAAGAGCTTGAGCCTCTCTTCTCACTCCATGAGGCAAAGTTTGGAGCATCCTGGATTAGAAAGCTATGTCCAAGAATCAGAGGGTGAAAGGCCAATGTGCAGTTTGTGAGTAGCATGGTGAAATACCAGGATTTCAGGAACGTATCTGAAAATGATAGATGGTTCTTAGAGTCCAGCTCTTAGGTCATTGTAGTTACATAGAGAACACAAGGAAAGTGTCAGAGATATGATTAGAAAGAGCAAGAAGGAGCATCCAGGCAGGTTGAGCCAGTGGGGATTGGGCATACAGTAGTCAGCAGAAAAGGGCTCTGAAATGCAACCAGGAGCACAGCAGCACAACACCTTGAAAGCAAGGTTGGGAAGTTGAAATGAGGACAGGTGCCTGTAGCTGGGCCGGGTTGAGATCTCAGTGCTTTGTTCTGAGCTGAAGTGAAGACAAACAAGAACCCTTTCATGGCATTCAGGACTGTGATATACATCCCTGTTTTGTTGCTTCATTATGCAGCTGTGTAAAGATAATTGAGAGAACTATGCTACATTTTTCATCAACAAGCAATAAAATGTGATAAATATGTTACATGGAATGGCAAATGTTAGAATTAACAAGCTGAAATGTTGACGAATTACTGTTTATATACTTGACATGTAATAATTGCTTCATTTATCATTTGAATCTGGAAAACTTAAGTAGCAGGCATTTATAATTAATTCTCTCTCCTTGCAAACTGCAATTCATTCCACACTCAAAGGAGTCAGTGTTAATTTCTTTTCTATCACCCACAGGCCATAAGCTAATGCATTAAAAAAAATCAGAACATTTAAAATAACAGTCTAATTAAATTATATCCTCTACTGTTGGAGAAAAACACATGATTCTTCAGGAGATAATCAGTCACCACAGTAAACACCATTTAGTTCTTCCCACAAATCTACGTCTACCCACTGGCAATCTTAGACTGTCAGGATGAAGAATTCACTTTACTGAGCAGATGAAGGATATTGACTTCAGCCTCATTAGCAACTTCAAATGAGAATGACAATGGGAGTTCATTAAATAATAATATTTTTCCATATTCTGCATTTCCTTCATCATGGAAAAGAATATGCTTTATGCAGAGTCTGACAAAGCCCACATTTCTGATGTATGCTTCCCTGCTGATCAGCTAGATAATGCCCTTTCCTTACAGTCTTCCCTGTTTGAGTAGTGAAGTTGTGTTACTACCTTATACAAACCAGTAAGGTAGATGGTGCCCACTTTAGGTCAGAAAGCTGGAAGAGCTTTACTCCAGGTTGGATCCGTCTGAGTCCCTGGGAAGATCTGGCTACTTCTAGAAGGACCACGTCAGTCAAAGTGGCTATGGACAAAGCACCCTCCACAAACAGCAGTTGCTGTCCAATGGAATGGAGTGGAACTGTCTCATTAAAGATTGTGGGCTTTTACTCATACAGCTTTGCTTGTCAAAGAACATCCAAATAGGTATAAGAGATACACTTAAATGTATGCAGCTGGAAACACCTGTTAGAGAAAGGCTGTTACTAGACTAGCCACTTTTCCACAGCAACATGGACTCAGGTCTCCCACAGATAGCTACACACTTGACTACGTATAGTCACTTAGGCCATGCGTGTAGTGCCTGTAAACACCACTCATTAAACTACTCCAAGGCGTATTTTATTAAGGAATTTCTACAACTGAAAAATAATTAAGGCTTTTTTCTTTTTCTTTTCCTTTTTTTTTTTTTTTTTCAGCTGGTAGACATTCTCATGTCATAAATATCATTAAGTTCTGGCAAGACATTGAATACAGCATGTTAAAAAATTCACCTCAGGATAATCTATTTACTTTTAATGATGTTTTTCCATTTAATTACTACCAAGAATTCTGAAATACTAAGGATAAAGATATTTCACAAGATGAAAATAATGAACACTTCCTTGTGTACAGCCACCACCAATTAGTTCCCAGTTCTATGTTAAGAATAGCTTTTCAAGTATTTTTAATTTCAAGATGTTCAGGGCAAAAGAGCATGTGACTTCTCTTACTGCTCCCTATTCCAATTAGTAACTTAATTCCATGTACAGAGAACTAAGTAGAACTGACAGGCTACAGCTTCTTCTGCATTCTTGCAATTCTCTGTTTCACAAGACGCCATTGAGGTCGCGGGCTTTAGGAAAGGATAGAAACTCATCTCTTTCAAGATGCATTCCAGCACCTTTCTCACAGAAACTTGAGAAGGTCACTCATTTATGCAGGTTATTCCATAGTCCTCCCTTTGGTATTTAAACTTTCAGGAGAGTGCTCCCATACTTTCTAAGAAAAGGCAGATCACTCTCTAGCATGCTTCACTAGAGGTATACATAATCTGTAAAGTTCTTGGCCATGCTTGCACAACTATATAGGCATTTTGCACTAAAAGGTCATGGGAAACAATCTGCAGAAGTCTCTCAGAGGGTTTCAAGATTTTCTCTTCCCTGAAGAATACCTTTGCCAATGGGCTGTTGGATCAGACTCCTTTGGCAGGGCAAGGAAGAGAGATGGGACATTCTCCTCTTCTTGGCAGCATTGAGGATGCTCATCTGGGACACAAGGAATGTGCATTTGAACTTTACTGGCTCAGCTCAAATCCAGTTAAGATACTGTGTTTATAGGTGAGTGGCAGTAACTCCTTTTACAAGACCACAGGAAAAAAGACAAGACAATTAAAGGGATAGGTTCAGCATGAAAACTAATTTTACTTAAGTACCTTCTCATATCCCAAACTTAGCTCTAGGGTTGAATGAGAGATAGCATGCTAGCATTTCTTTGGAGCTGGCAGATGTGCCCTCATCTATCCCTCCCTGCCCCACTCCCTTGGCAGACTGACCATTGTCTGCAGCTGCAACTTTGGCCCCTGGAACTGAGCACCTGAGAGAAATGTGGTGCTCAGCAGTGGCACATCCTTGTCCCTCTGCTAATTATGTCAGGATTTGCCTAAGGTTGTGTTAAGGAGTCAACATGACCAAAACTCACTAAATCTGGAGACATTGTATGCAGTAGAAGGGAAAGTCAATTTGAATCCCTTTCTTATAACAAAACCACTGATTTCACGTGTATAGACATCCTGATCATGCAGTTGACTGGACATCCTTATTACAGCCAGAATACCAGGGATTTTTGCCCAATGGCTGTTTATAAAGTTACAGAGAAACAAAACCAACAAAAATTTGTGACAGCTGAAGCAGTGAACAATTTCTCTAGTGTTATACAGAAAAATGAAACTAAGTCAAATTTTGAAATATACTTCATAATTCAGATACATTAGCAAGGATTATTTTAAACAAATTGTAACTGGATTATAGCTACATTGCAATTACACTGATTATATTGAAGTTAATGTGCCAGTACTACAATGTGCATTTATTTTCTTTCCTTAAACCCAAGTAATCAGGTGAGCTAATTACAGAGAACTGTTTGAGCTACAAGATAACCACTCTTTGCTGGCACAAGTCTAGCCATGTTCATCATCTCAGTTAATTACAGTTTGTCCTGTTCAGTGCAGAAGATCCTTGGCCTTTTCCAATAAGCAGCATGAAAAATGCTGCAGATACTAGTTTGGTAAATAGGGCAAGATTTTAAAACATTGGAATTTACACTGAGGGAGTGAAAGTGATCCCAATGGAGGATAAAATAATTTACCTTCACATCTGAAGATTCATTTTCAAGTTTTTCTTCTCCTGTAGATACAGCAAGTACTTAAACTTATACCTCCTTAATTTTCAAACTTCGTTTAAATAAATAATGTTATTAATGGGATCTTTTGAGGTTATTTGAGGTCACTTTGACAGGGTTTTCCCTATTGGACCAATGAAATTCTTGTGCAAACTGAAGCAATTCTTTAAGAAAACTTCTATTGAATCAGAGTGGTTTTATTTTATTAAAAGGTTTTTCTATACTATACAAAAACAAAATCCAGAATTACCAATATCATCGCTAAGGCAGTGGTCCCACACGGAAGACTAACATATTCTTCAGTTTTTGAAAGCACTTTGAGATCAAATCTAAATGAGAATGAAGTTCAGCTGATGACTGAAATCTAGCTATTTAGTCCTAAATCCTGGAAGCAAAATTTCATCAGGACTCAATTATTCAAAGAATAAAAGTAAAAATGTCTTTCTTTTTTTTCCTGCACTTCTTTTAAATCAGTAGTGTAATGTAACTTCAAAAGTAAGTTGAGACAGGAACCACTGGCTCTTTCTGAGACCATCAGTCATGGAACTGTGCTGGAAATAGCAGTGAGTCACAAAAAAAGGAGGAAGTGTTTTATTGATTGCTGCTCCTTGCCTACTGCCACAATTGCTCTCAGGGTACCTGCGTGTGTATAAGGCAAGTATCTCCCAGACACCTGAATGCTTTTGCAAAACTTAGAACTGAAAAGAAACCTCCTTAAGGAAAGTGTGCAAAAGTAATTTCTTTTAAATAAAATACTTTGTATACTTATACTCATTCTCCCAAAGAATGACACTCTTCATACTGAATTTTCCTTGGTTTGCATATAGGCTTTTGTCAAAAAGAAGAAATTGGAGTTAGTTCTTCTAACCCAATATGACCATTCTTCATGTTGTTTCGTGTACGGATCCCACTGTTCATGTCCTTACAGGTGTCTTGTCCTGTCCTGTCCTGTCCTGTCCTGTCCTCTCCTCTCCTCTCCTCTCCTCTCCTCTTCTTTCATCTTCTTTTTTTTTTTTACCCCATGAATCACCATTCTGTCCCAACTGAGTTTTACTTTATACATGATTTATTCCTACTTCTCATCCTCTTCCCTTCTCAGATTATCTTCTCTTTCCCTTATTTTTAAATTCATGGTAACGTTGTTTGGTTCTTGCTTTTTAAAAAACTTAATAAAACGAGGCAATTAATATCAGTCTAAAAAAAAGAATCAATTTGTCAGCTCCTAGCAGTTGCCAGGCAACAGCCTACAATATCAACTGTCAGTTGATGGCTGTCTTAATTACTGCCTAAATAAGTATTGTTTAGGCTTAAATTATCTCCTACAGCTTGGTCCTAAGGTAAAGTCCACTAGGCTAGAGGTTTCAGGTACTCACAGTGGTAGGACAGCAAGCACTAGGACTGCTAATTGCCCTGCATAATACCTACTCTCTTCTGTCACCTAATAAAATAATCAACTCCATATGTTTCTATAATGGATGCAAACTCTCATTGTGACAATTGCTTTTCCAAGGGTACCTGGGCACCTGAGCTGACAGGGGGATGAAGAAACTCATGTACAGAAGCCACAAGACATTTGCTGCTGATCTATACAAATACAATTTTGTTTTTTAAGAAACAACAGGGTTCTAATGCTCACATTAACCTACTAGTATGAAACAATCCCTGGATAGTAGGAAAGGGTAAACTGAAATCCCAACAGACATCATTGAAAAAAAAGATCTGTGAAGTTCAACAAGAAAGCAGAGTAGATGGACTTCCTCAAGCTTTTCCTAATCCATTTTTTTACATGAAGAGAAATAAAGAAATTCAGACAAGATCTGAAACAGGATGTTAAAAATGGACCATAGGAACCTTAGCCATAATTGTTATGCAAAATATCTTTATGCATCAGTCACCTAAGTTTCGTACGTGTCTGAATTTGACCCGTTCTTCAGATTTTTCTAGCTCTTCCTTCAAATGCTTATAACTTCTTTGACCTGAACACTTGTGTATCTGTGCTGGGTTGAGGTCCTAAATCTCCTACTTCTGATAGTATGTTTAGAGTACATCAACATTTGTGAGCAAGCATGGTCCCTCATCACAGAACAGTGGCCAACGTGTTTTAAGACATGGTCAGGAAAAAAACCTGTCCCTCCACATATAAATATTTTGACTTCTAGACTACTACCCAAAAAGCGGAGAATAGAGAGACAAGATTCCTGTAACCAGAAACAGAGAGATGAGAGGATGCTGTGACCTCTGTGACAGAGGGAAAAGCACATGTGGAAATAGGAAAAACAGACATGCTTTCCAGCATGTTGGCCACAGGAGCCACATCTCACTGTTGGAACTATTTCATAGTGCAGCATTGTTGGAGCGTCCAAAAATACTTTAAAATTCTCTGTTCATTATTACTGAGTATTCAGTTGAAGCCAAGTATCAGGTCCAGTAAGGCTTGTAAAAAATAAAACCACACGATTCAATTTTCAGTATTTCTTAGGTTTGATGGTGATAATGCAAATGACTTTAAGCAGAATGAAAAATAAAATCCTGGGTTATTGCTGAAGCGGTAGACTATAAATTGAAGAAAAAAAAATCATTTAAGTAAACTCTCATATTTCTCACAAAATTTCATCTGTCAAAGGGTATGAGTTTCATTGTAATAATGTTATTCTACACTTTTTTTTTTTTACTTTAGTAAGACTATTCTATATTTTACAGCTGGAATTAAGAGATAGTCAATAGCTAAAAGTTCCACTGCCCCAAAAGGAATTCAAGTCATTAAAAATAGCAAAGACCTAATTTTCTTCTCTGATCTCAAAGAACTTAATATCAACAAATTCTTTTACAATTTTTAAAAATTAACTAGAGGTTCAAATTATCACATTACTTTGCTCTGAGTATAGTTTTCCGTCACTTACATATGAAGTTTTATATATTTTGAATTCAATATAGCAAAGTTTATACTAAAAGATAGCTTTGAAAGATGTTTGTATATCTTGTTACTTACCCTCTTTTGTAAATAACAGCCTATGCTCCCATGTACAATTAACTATCATGAGATTTAGTAATAATTCTTACCTTTTGTTTGTGATATTCCACTGTCATATCTAGATACATAACTTCATAAGTAAGTACTCTGGATTAGAAAAAATAGTTGGTTTTTTTCAGTTAATATTACACTTTCCACACTTACATTTTACTTAGCAAAAGTATGTTTGTGTCCATAACTAAATGTGTAGTCACAAAAAATAAAGATGTGGTTTTAATAAGTACCTTTAAACAGCTAGGCTTTCTACAGATAAAAGGAAACCAAAGGAAATTGCATCATACTCAGATGCTTAATATAGCTGCAGTTGTTAATGACTAAGTCACTTTTCCTTGTGGCCTGTGTCCACTAAGATACATGTCTTGTCCAGTAAAGTGCTTCACTTATTTTACACTTGAAGATAATATTTGAAGATATAATAAGAACAAGTTGAAGATGTAATAAACACAAAGTGAGGAATGTGAGTCCATGCTGTTAAATCAGAGAGCTTTATGTATCTCTGGTAATTTGATTAATATCCTTCGACAGACTTGGACTCATGAATAAAAAGCCCACTACAGTCTTTAAATTTCTACATGTGATATTTTTTATTAATCATTTTGCTGGTGTTACTGAGGCATCTTTGACTTACCCAAACTGATTTTGTCCAAGTATATCAATTAGTACATAGATTTTCATATATAATAAGGCCCATAGTCCATGCAAAACACTACAATTTGTCTCAAGGCAGTGCTATTGAGCAAGAGTGACTGCTGTGCTACAAAGCAGCATAATTCTTAATGTCTTTTAGCAGAAAGTCTGCTTAACTCTCTAGACTGTGCCAAAATAAAGGTTCTACAACCAGAGGTAAATGATGCCATTGAAATGTGCCACTGGATGCTCAGGAACTCTTATGGCATATGTACTGAACATGGAAAGAGAAGACATGGGACATAGCTAAGGTGAACCTGAAGGGACTTTTGCCTGTTTAATGCCAGGCCAACATTAATCACATGATCTTATACTTACAGATGATTGAGAAAGAGCTCTGATCATTGCTGGAAGACACCTGCAGCAGTTGTAGGATGTATCACAGTCATATTAATATGTGAGGCTATAAGCTGAAGAGGCTGAGAAGAGGATAAGCATGCCATTCAACTGAAGTTATTAAGCAGGGTGGTAATCCTCAACACATGTTAAAGGAGGCACCTGGAGCAGTAATAAAATGTATCTGACATTAATGAATCTGATCACAGAACCACAAGAGTTTGGAAGAAACTTCTAATCCCACCAGATAGGGTCAATTAGAGCTGGATGCTCTAATTCCTTAAAATAAGAAATCAAGATCTCACCACAAGTAGCCTAGCAACCTAAACATTTTGTAACTCACAAAATTAATCTTTGTCAGTGCAGGGGTAGCTCCATTTAGCTTGAGACAAAAATTTGCTTCATCTTCCACATGAAAGGTTTTCAGAGATTGAGGTCTGAGGTTTGGGACTATTTCAGACGTTATCCAATCAATATATTATGTTGATTGAAGAAATTCTAATTGAAAAGTCACTAAGGTTTGCAAATAAATTTTGTTTGTTACTTAATATTTTAATTCTTTTATCTGATGGTATAAATGTACGTTTGACATTTTAAAAACCTCAAAGCAGTTTTCTTCTGATCAAATTAACTAGGGAAGGTAATATGAGTTAAGATGATATGTAGGACAGAGAGATTAGCGTAATACTTACAAGAATGTCTTGTGAGGTAGTCTTGTCCATTTTATGGTAAGGTGAATTAAGGGTCAAACTTGGTCCTCATGTTGGTAAATAGCAACAAATTTGAGAGAAAACCATTCAGGCCTTATTTGCATGATGTGTGTTTTTATTTTCAATGCCAATTCAATGGAAACTTAAAAAAAATAATTAAACTTATCTGCTTTGCTTGATCACAAACAGTTTCAATGTTAAGCATTAAATGAGACAAAAAAAGAGAAGGTTCTTTAGGAGTTTGAGTTCCCATAGATCAGAGTGAATTTTCTCCAGATATATCAAGAAGCCAGTGGTTATGCTTCCTTTTGGGCACTCACATGTCTGTCTGCATATTATTTCTGATTTAAATAATTGATTAAGAGTCAGGCTCAGATAGTGAAAAAAAATTGAGCTGAGAGCCAAAAGGATGTTTCCAAAGTCCAGAATTTGGGACTTAACGCACAACTCGTCTTCCCTTCTCATTGTTAGTCTATGCATACTTCCATCTACAACCATAAGCCAATTTGAACATTTTTTCCCCTATTTAAAGGGAAATATTTGTATAAATTTTTCTCATTATTGATGTGGCTGAAACCATTGCTTTAATTTTCTTACCCAGCATTTTCCTATCTGTCAGAAGCAAGGTTGGGAATAGGACAGTTCTTTTCCTATATTTCAACCTTGATGTCTCTCTGAAGAAAAACTAATAATTAGAAATCACTTCAATTTAAGGGAAGCACAATATCTGTAATTATAGCGGGAACTTCATCCAGCAGAGGAACAACAGACTTACACATACTGTAATGGAAGAAAATTCACTGGTAATACTAACTCCAGAGTGAATAAATAAGCTTAGTATTGCTTCACATTTGCTGTTAGGGAACTGAAATTCCATTTCATTGAAAAGCTTGGCTACATTTTAAATAGAAACAGCATGCAGATTTAACATTTACCAATGCAGTGGGTTATTTCTTTCCAGAGGAATGTTTTTTTGTTTTTGTATCTCTTTGTCAGAGGATAACTACTCATAGTATTGAAATGTGAAAAATTTGGGATTTTAGCAACTTCTTTTCTTTAAATATTTATGCTGTCGTGTTGTCCAGATGCACTCTAGTACTTTACAAATGCATTAAGACAGTAACAATAATTTTAAGTTCATTAACCAAACATCTCCAAAAATCAAAGGGAGTGATTTAATATGAACTGATTTCCTTTGCCGAAAACATACAACTGAATCTGCTTGCCTCCTCTCTCCATTTTGTACAGTGCTCCTCTGAAGATCCTACCTACCAGCTGTATAGTAAATGTTTCCCCAATCACTGTCTGACAATGAAACAACTCTTCACCACTTGTTTGTCTCTTGAACCTGGGGATCAACAATCTGCATTCCAGTTTTCTTTGACTACCAGACACCTCTCTGCCACTTGAGCACAAATGTTTTCTGAAAAACATCAGACTTCCTGGACACTCACGACTTTCACTTCCGATACTCTTCCGTTTACCTTTCCTAATTACCCTTGCAGTGTGTTTTTTGGAGGATCTCCCAAAGAAGAGAGTCATGATCTGAACAATGTGACAGAGTGCACCCTCAGAAAGCTTTGATGACAACAGACAAATTAGAGGTGATGGTTGATACATCAGCAAGCCAGCACTGCTGTTTGGGGACAGCTTGACAGGCTGGAGAAATGGGCTTAGAAGAACCCCATGAAGTTCAGCACTGGCAAATGAAGTCCTGCCCTTGTCTATTGCGGAGCAAGTCCCTGCACCAGTACAGACTGGGAACTGGCAGGGAAGCAACATTGCCAAAGAAGACCTGGTGCTCAAAGCTGAACATGAATCAACTCTATGCCCTTGTAGCAAAGAAGGACATGAGTGCTGTCAAAAATTGGAATAAGTTGTGTAGGGAAGAAGTAAAATTGCCATTCTCTTGCAAATAATAAAAAATCGACTGAGCAGGAGCTTAAGTAACCTGAGGTAAACTGGACCTGCTTTGAGTACGAGGTTGTAGCCAATGACCTCAGAGGTTCCTTCCAAACTATTTTATTCCATTATTCTATAGCTGACCTGTTACTGTGGTAAAATTTACACAGACATTCACTTCAGTGTTTTACATATTAAAATTATAACTATGTTCTCTGCAACATATAGCTATTTCAGACTGAAATATTATAGTATTGCTAACTGTATAGAGAACGATATTTTTAATATAAAAATTAAAATAAGTTACTGCATTTTTTTCTCTTTCCTCTTTGTTATTATCCCTTCATATCCTTATCCAGACTGCTGCCCTGAAGCAATGGCCTGCCTGTCTTCTGGAAGTTAAGGACCTCAGAAGATTCTGAATTTGTTCTTATAGCCTTCCATAATAATAAATAAATGAAATTATGTACCTATTTATCAATGTAATGAGTCAAATAGGATCTTGCATCTTATTTGTTGAACAAAGAGCAAACTGAAGAGAGAGAGGGGGCAGGGTCAAGGAGAACTGTGTTCTGCTTACTCCTTAGTCATTGCTTGGATCATGTACCTCTCACAGAAGCCATCTGTTCTTTCATTCAGATACTGATCTCTACTGAACATTAGGGCAGTCCTAAGATGAAAATGGTTGAATACATGCAAAATGGAACACACAGCTATATCATCTATATATTTTGGCCTGTCATATTTATGACCTCTCAATTAGTTTCAACCTTATGGACAAAAATTGTAAAAAAGAGATCAATTAATCTGTGTCTAGGACACAGAAGCGTTGCAGAAAAATCTGCTGAGTAAAAGGTTCACCACATGGATGGTAAAGCCATAACACAAGTCAGAGATAGGAGTTTGTTGCTATACAAACCTTTAAAGCCATAATATAAAGCATAACATGAAATCGCGTTTAAATCAACAACGCTAGGGGAAGAAGAAGAGGGCTTTGTGATTAAAAAGAGTAACGTCAGATTGTTAATCAACGTTTTCAAATTGACTGGATGCTCCCTTTACAGCTTTACACCTTGTACACAAATGTATAGAATTTAACGAAGAAACAGAAAACACTAATTTCTTTAATTTGCCAGGATAGACTTGCTTTTGTGGTCGCGCCAGCGGAGCAGCGAGCGCCAGGCGAACAGTGCCACCTCCTGTCACCTCCGTGCCACCGCGCCTCGCCGGGCATAGCCGCAGGGTGACACCCCCTCTCCTGCTCCCTCTGCCTGGAGCTGTTACAGGGGTACTCACAGATTTAGAATACTCAGGTAATACCGTGCATACGGTAACCGTAGTATTGGTGGTAGAGACTCGAGGATTTATTATTCCCTTTTAGCAAACAAGATGCTCATCCAGTTTTGTGCGTAGGTAAAACTGTTACCCCCAGAGAAATTTGCTGCAGTGACTGTAGCCTTAAACTTGTTGCTATAAAATTTATTCTTATGCTTTTATTCAAAAGAGACCCTTAACTTATTTCAACAGAAATGTCACATTGTGAAAAGTTTGAGATAATAAAGTTGAGTTGTGCAGACAGTCCTGTACGTTTTAATACACTGGTAGTTTATACATTTTTTAAAATGTTAAGTAATCTATTGCAGAGAATGTAGAAAATCAGCTTCACTGAAAAAAAAAAAAAGAAAAAAAAAGGTCTGATTAAATGATTGTAGTGTGCAAATAATGATAGCAAAAATCTACTTATTTTGCCATGTAAAATAAAGTGTTCCTTTATGGCAGTGGTTTGACAAGCAGTGCGCTTCAGAGAAGGTAAACAGGAAAGATTAAATCATCCCTTTTTAGTGACTCAGCTTTATAGAGCTGAGCAGTTACAGTCACAGTAGCCTTCAAAGTGTTTTATTGCTCTCAGTATGCTCCAAGCCAGATTCTAGTTTTCCAGTTAACTACACTTGGATCATTAATGCATATCTAATTTGGACATGAATTATTCAGCTCCCATTACTTTGGGCATTATTAAAAACCTTTAGCAAGTCAGGTAAATGGATAAGAGAAGATAAACGCATTTGCCACTCGGTAAATGCACCACATTTGCAACTGTGTAATTGCATTTCTAGGGGAGATGGAGTATTTGCTGATTACTTACATTAAAAAAGCATTATAAAAATACGTGAGGACATATCATCGCTAGAGTTACATTTAAGATCAACCCTGACAATCACCTGTGCTTGTCTCTTCAAGAAACCCACTCCTTTCCTTCTTGAAAATCTATGGTTTCAAGTAAATCTGGCAGAAATTGAATTATTGAAGAGACGAAAGAGAGCAGTAGTGAGGATTAATGACAGGAACCCTGTGGGATATCAAAGATTTTCTCTGAAGGACCTGCTGGATACAGAGAAGCTCTGAACCCACCTTAGGAGTGAGTAGGGTTAGGGCCTTGGGCACTGACCTTCAGAAAGTTTCTTTCTGTCCTGCACTGAAGGCAAACTCAGGGATCAGCAGGAGAGATGATAGGGCATCTACGGGATGGAGGTGAGCCTGGCTCCATAGGGCATTATGTTCAGCCACAGTGTGGTGGAAGTGGCATACATTCAAAGAGCCAGAAGATCTTGCCAGCTCACAGGAGACTGCACAGAAATGGTTCACTTAATGAGTTTATAGAATAATTCTTGAGGGAATAGGGAGCTTGTGGTTTTTTTCATCACAGCTCCTGCAGTCCAATAAAACATTAGCCGCTTACTTAAGTAAACTGTAACTTAAACATTTAAGTTAAACACTTTTAGCTATTTCTGTTGACATGTTCTTAAATGCTTTGCAAAGTTACTGTTCTCTGGAACTCTGCCACCAGCATTGCATTTGACTGCCTTTAGCAAAAATACATTTTAATAGGAAATCCTGAAGTATGCTGGCAACTGGTAAATCTTGTGTGTTACATAGGGGGAGCCTTTTAACAGCAGAAATATACACTATAGGTAAGCTGCAAAAGCTTAAAAGGATTATCCCATTTAATTCACTCTAGTAATAAATAATTGATTGGAATCAGCTCAAGAGAACTGAAATTCTTTACAGTATAATTCAAATAAGTAGAGATTATTTTGGCAATACCGTTTGGGAAAATGTACTGCCATTTGACTTCATTTATTCATATTACATGGCAGGGAATGGTAAAATTTGTCCAAACACTTTTTTATGCAAGTGCCTTTCTCAGTACTAAGCGCTAACATTTGTTTAGTAGCATGGTAGCTACTACAACAGCATGGCACCCCGGCTCTTGCATTAACAGGTAGCAGAAATATCACTCGCTATTGTAAAAAGCAATACTTATTCTCAGCTATGTATAAATGAAATTCTTTTATTCATCACAGTTGTAGGAATGATATTTTAATTCCATAGTCCAGTACCAGTGACAGGAGAAGGGCTGGTAGAAAATACTTTGGTTCTTGAATCCCAAAGTGAGATTCATTTCACTTAATTTCACCCTTTTTCTTCTGCTTACCTGTGTTTTCTTTATGGACTATAATGGAAGATAAACACCTTCAGAGGGCAAGTCGTTAGAGAGAATCAAGGCAGAAAAATCTATCCAACCATAGGTGTTTGATAATAGAGAAGTTTTACCTAACACTCAAGTCTTCTATTTGGGACCTTGTTTACCTTGACATTCCTGATAATTACTTCTCAACTCAGCTTTCCTGTGCATTGTACTTCTTTCCTTCCCTGTTGATCAAAGTTGATATCTGCCACAACTTTTGCGAAAGGAAAATTAGGAAGGAAAATTCGATTTTCCTCACGATATTGCCAGGCCTTTTATCTTTCATGACTGGCATGAAATATGCCAATTCCAAGCTGGTCCTGTTATGACTTACACAAATCATCGCTAATTCATTTAGTCCTTACATTATTCTCTCTTGTGAAAAAAAAAAAGTATACATCTCAGTAATTAGTACTTGTCTGGCAGCTTTAATGTAAGTTAAAATGAAGCTGCCACTTTCATTATGACTTCCTTTTGACGATATAATAGGAACTAATTATTATGGACTAGATAGGCCAAGATGTATATGAAAAATATGAACAGTCATTAATAATTATAATACTTTCCAGGTCCCATTTATTATAGGAACATCTGTCAATAGCATATATCTGCTGTAATGTGCTGGCTCATCTACTATGTCTATCGATAGCAAGCATGATATCAAGACATTGCTTATTTCCTTGCCTTACTCACATATTAAGAACAACCCTGAACATATAGGCCATGCCAACAGAGTTTTCCAGAGGTACATATCTTGTGCAGGTTCCCTTCTGAAAACAGGGCTGGAGAGCTTCAGTCCTACAGGAATTTTGAAAGTGTTAGGTTAGAATTTCTTTGCAAGGTCTTTATGATGTGTTGTACATATTATCCAAGGAAAGAACAGAAAGAAAACAGAGAAGTTCACACATTGTCTTGAAGACACTGAATAGAAAATGCTGATGGTGTGGAAGACTTATTACAGGTCTCCCTTGCCACATTGAAGTGGACAACTTCCATCTGCCCACTCCAAGAGTTTCTGAAATGGAGATAGCTGTAGTAAATAGTCCCAAAAGGTCAGTAAAATTTTATACTTCTTTAAGAGAACTGCAGATTATTTCTCAGTTGATTGGGCTGTGACACAGAAAAAACCCACTGTCTCTGTGTGCATGCAGTCAAGCGGCTTCAAACTATATTTCTTGACATTTTGTTGGCTGATAATAAGACACACCTAAGAATAAAATGCACATATGGGACATTGATTTGTCATACCATCCCTGACAAGTGAAATTTCCCATTAAACTATAAATACAGAACAGCTGCAAAAACCTAGACAATTTATTATAAGCAAGTATAGGCTGAACTAGAAAATGAAAAGCAGCTACTTTGGAAATTGTCTTAAGGCTCCAAATAGCCTTATAGAAAATTTAATGAAGTTCTTTATACTAATCATGTTTTTCTAAAAGATGGTACTGGTGTGTTCAAACTTGATATTTTTTAATTTATTCATAAAAACCAATCAGCAGTAATATGCTATTATCTTACCCTGACATAAGTTCAAATGTGAGATCAGACATTACCTTATAATTTAAGGTATGCTCGCAAGCAGCATGCAAGTTGTAATATGGTTTTCATTGTTTTGGCCATATCAAAATAGAGAGTTTTAAAAAACATTTGGATAAAATCTGCTGTCTGAAAGAGTATTAGTCAAGATACTTATTCTAAAGTTTACTAGAGTGTGATTTTTTTGTCCTATGCAAACACAATGGAAGGCATATATCAAACATTTTATAACCAAGTTAACCTGTAGAATGCTCCATTAAATAAATTGCCTGGGAATAGGATTTTAGAAGCTTTACTTTTCAAAATATAGCTTCCATATTAAAATAAAAATAAAAATGTCCTTCCACCCCCAATAAATTAAATGGAAGCTTTATGTAGCCATCTTATGTCAACAGATAGGGATATATTTCAGATGCTGAAATCTATATAATTATTCAGGCACATACTAGAGAATAATTTAACACAACTGGTAATCTATGCTTAAGAAAAGCCAAACACTGGAGCAGCAGGGATCCCGCAGGCCAGGGGACAGCGTGGGAAAACCTGCTGGTACGATGCATGGTGTCCGCATTTCAGTGAACAGCAATTTTAAACCATCTCTTAAAGTCGTCAGTAAATACACAAAACCTTTTAGATGAATTTTCACTTTAGTCAATTAGCAGCAAAGATGAGAGATAAATGATTTACTTTATGTCTCACCCTAAGACATTTCCAATTTCCAGCACTTGTGTTACAGGATATATAATGGCATCTGGATACTTAAGAAACAAAAGGTGTTGAAACCTCTTTTATTAATAGTAATCTGCAGTGATAGGTCATACTTTTAGCTATGTTAGAATTAACTTTAAAATATCATCATAACAATTATTTAAAAATGGGCTGCAAAACTGATATTAGAGGATTCTTTGCAGTCAAGTTGCATAAAATGTCAAATTAACATTTTATATCCTTCAGTGTGAAAATTAANCTCTTCCTCGCTCGGTTTGGCCTTGGCAGCTTCAGCTTTGCCCTGAGGCCTCCGGCCCCGGTCTCAGCCCCCGGCTCAGGCCTTGGCTGGGCCCCAGGTTCTGGGCCGCATCCCTGAATCCAGGTCCCGATTCCCGTCTGGGCCCTTCCACAGCATCAGTGGGGACGGGGACGTATTTACCATCGGGGGGTGTGTGTGTTGGGTTCGATACCGGTTTTGTACATATGTGTATGTATTTACTTATGATTATTGTTATTATAATTTTTATTATTATATTTATTTTTAGTAAAGCTGTTCTAGTTTCCTTTCCTAATCGATAAGTCTCTCTACTTTACTTCTTTTCTTCCCTTTTTGGGTGGGGAGGAGGAGAGAGCGTTCTGTTGTAAATTTGAGGGGTGCCCTGACCCCAAACCATGACACTATGGAATTGTGCTCATATTTCATATATCTTCTCACCTTTCATGTCAATATCCAGACAGAAGCTTTCCTCTTTTCTCTGTCCCCACTCTCTTAAAAATGTATGTCATCACAACTGAGGCAAATGTTGATCATGAAAATTCAACAGCAGAAATAAAGGACGAGAACTCCTGTTTCACTGCAATACCTGTCTCTTACTTTGCATCTTTGTTAAGCAGAGATCTACACATTCTCTTCCAATCTGGTGCTTTAGCACAGGAATTTAGAGTATCTTTATCCTTTTCAGTAAATCCAAGCCTGGGTCTAATATGGTAAACTAACACTGAAACATAGCATCATGTGATCTTTATAACAGTAATATGATTAATAGGCCAAATCCTTCTTTCTGACTGTACTTTTTTTCTGATGGCAGGTTTAGACTGAATTTCTACAATAGTATATATAGTTGACTCATACTATCCCTCAGAACGCTCTCTATTCTTACCAGCATTTGACATTTAGTTTATGTAAGATCATCTTTCTCCACAGGCTAACAATTACAGCAATGTCAGTTTTCCTGTTTAACAATGCCACTTCCCAAATGGGCAAGAGACTACAGGATCCAATTGCTTGCAAATTATTTCCAAAAAGCTAAGAGAGAGAGCAAAGAACAGATGAGTTTTATAATATCTCACATTTACCCAGAAATTTAAAATTCTGAAATTGTATTATCTGTTAAGAATGATGATGCATATCAGTGCTTTTAATAAATAATGGACTGGTTGAAGGACTGATCTAACATGGAAGTGAATGGAAAAACCCTGTACATGAGCTAAGGGATCCAAGGTCACAATCAACTTGGCTGTAGTGACAGCAATCAAGTGTGTGCTGATGGAGGACAGTGCTGTGTGCCTAGAAAAGGAAGGTATTTTCCCCATTTCTGGTATCTGTGACTCATTACCTACAAGGGACTCTATGAAGTTCTGATGCAACTCCATTCATGTTCTACTAGCAACCATAGGGACTAATTTTCTCTGGCATTTAATATGGAAGCTATATTTTGAAAAGTAAAGCTTCTAAAATCCTACTTCCAGGCAATTTGGCCTACGTCCCATTTTCTCTCTTTTACTATGTGGGATATGGGACACTTCAAACATTAAATATGTCATATGTTCGAGGTAAACCCATGAAGGGATAACTTCTGCTACACGCTGGACTTATTTTATATACCACTATTGAGATATGCATATATTAATAAAAATGTATTTCAATCTTTCCACATATTGTATATGAAATAGACACAATCTACATTTTTAGGAAAAAAAATTCTCAAATTGCTATACTTAACACCACCATACTAATTAAAAGTTTTAATGCTGAAAAATTAATAAAGTGAAAAAGTAAAACCAATCCAAAATAGACACAGTCAGTGGCTCAGCTGGTAGCTTGGGTAAACTTATTTAGAGGTGGAAAAATTAAAAAAAATAAACTTTCTGAACTTTCTGAAGCTAATGAACAGACCGTCTCAGTGTACATTACTGAATAGGTAAAAGTAGCAAACATTATTTGTTACACATAGTTGTGACTCAGCCCTGATAATTTTTACTTGTATGCTTCTCTATATGTTAACAGGGTTAACCCAGTATTTTGTTTGGTTGAGTGGCATTTGCTTTATTTTGTTGGGATTTCAATACACATAAAGCAAGATGATAAACGTAAAATAAGAATGAATGCCTCAACTTATGAATGACCCTGAATGAGACACTGTGGATGTTTGTCACTGCCATTATACAAGCAGAACCCTGTAGTAGAACTCCCAAGTATCTTTAACACCCTTTAATTTCAAAAATATTGTTACTGTCTGCCTCCTAGTGACACAGTCAGTGACTTTTACAGATTCACCTACAGCTGACTTTTAGCAGTGTCAAATGATTGAGCTGAAGATCAACACTGTAAGCTTCCTGTCACCTCCCTTTGAAATGTCGTAATTATTAAAAACAAGGAAAAAGAAGAGAGCATTGAAGAGGCCAAAAATGAAACAGTTTCTATTTTCAATACCTACTATAACAACTTTCATAATTGGAAAGATAATGGTTAGAAAAACTGAAAAAGAATCAGAACTTACTGTCCATGTCAGTATGGCACTAAGATGCTGTGGGATGACAAAGGAATTCAGTTAGTGACATACTGTTGTAAAAGAAAGCAATAAAACATTGACATTTTTGTGAAGCAAAAGAATATTTTTTCTTTATTAGGGAGCTGTGAAATGTTATTGTTTGAAATATGCAAGAAAATGCATGACAATGACAAACCATCTATATTCTTTTAATGTACATCATGAAAAAATAATTGATGGATAAACTATATGAAGAGCATAAAAATGATATTTGTGTTGAATTTCTAAATTCTTACCTTGAATAAGCTCTGGTTACATTTTAAATACATAAAATACTTTAAAATATAAAATGTATAATATAAAGGCATTAACATTCTTTTGACTCATATGATTTTATTTTCATTATTAAAATAGCTTTTGTGATGGTGATCAATACACAAAAGAAAAGGGATTCACTAGAGAAACAATAGTTAAAAAATCTGCGAGTCTTTTGATTTTAGTATAGGAAGAGGAGGAAAGCAGTGAGGTTGAAAATAATCAGTTACAATAACACAGGAGAAATTTCATCCTAAAGAGAATTCTTCTGGCACAAATCTTTTGACAATATAGAAAACATCAAATTATACTTGACAACACTTTTCAACATGCTACAGAAGCTGACACTGAGTGTTTCCATAGGACTCTAAAGCCTCTGGTCCTAATAAAATAAGACAGACTCATTTTAAGATGTTTCCCACAAAAATTCTCAATATACTCTCCAACACAATCTATGTGAATTAAGACTTGAGGGATTTAAAGACAAAATGTCCTGGAGTCTAAATGTTCAGTCAGAAAAAGCTTCATAACCGTAAAAGTTCATAACATAAAACTTAATTTCACCTTTGGGATTATGCTTCCATTAAGGTTGCTGTTTCTTATTCACTCTTTCATTCACTCAGTCATTCATCATGTTTTAATGATCAACTTCTGAGGAATATTATGAATACCTCTTCACTTAATCCGCCCTGTGACAGAAAAGAAAAACAGAAAGAAAATAACTTATTATAATACAATCCGTTTTCAGTATTTTTTTCTACTGCCATCTTTCTCCCATCTTATTTGAATTTCATTCAAGAAAACAGACACAACAACTGCCTTTCCCTAATCTTGATGTCCTTGCAGTTTCAGATTAGTGGAAAACTCTGCAAACTGCTTAGTTTTATATTAGTTCTAAGGGA
>WEIS01035409.1:0-11668 GCA_013389965.1 Todus mexicanus
ATGCATGCATGGACGGATGGATTCACTAAATAGCAAAATAAGCCAAATCCTCAGAAACGAGATATTTGAAAACTCTTGGTAATGTCTGCTCTGAACTCACAGTGACTGTCTGCTTTGTCAGTCTCAAACTCAGAGAAATGGGGAATGCTTTTACAAATCTCCTTCATCATGCCAAAGGGGTAAACAAATAGGATTGCCTCCTCCTCTCACTTGAGGTGAACTTGTCCATCAGGTGACTGGAAATCTGAAAGCAATGGGAGCTTTAGAAAGAAATGTCATTATCTATCAGCTTTGCATTTGTATTCTGTGTTAATCGTTTTTGTTTTAACTCAGAGAAAAGCAGTCCTTCATTCTGGGAGAATTTCTGGATTTTTGATATAACTGATACTTTATAACACTGCAAAAAGTGACCAATCTGGAAGGGAGGAATAATATTATTCTTTCTGCTGGGAAAATTATCAATAGATCTGGGGGAATTGTTCACCTTGTTTTTATTTCAGGTGTAGAACTACTGCATCATGCACCAAGCTTAGTGGCGTAATCCCTTCCATATCTGCAAGACTAACACAAGCTTTCTCCAAAAAGGCTGCAGTCAAGATCAGAAAAACTTAATTATATATATGCAAATGTATATATAAAAATGTAGAAGTACGTGAAATTGCCCATACTTTAAATGTAAGCAGAATATACCCTTTCCCTCCAAGCAGAAGCACTGAAAGAAACACAGAGCATGACAAACTCATCATCATAATTAAAATTTTCTACAACAGTTTAAAGGAAATACATTCAATTTGGTTTCTTTGGGGTTTTGTTCTCACTTTCAAAAGTAACTACTTGCTGTCTTAAGAAAAGCCTACAGATGAAGCAGAGACAGAAACTGCTTATTCAGAATGCTCCTTATTATGGAAATGTTTAGCTGACCTTTTGGGATTATTTCAGAGGAATTAAGCACACAAGACTGGAAGGGAAGAAAAGAGTCTTCAAGCCACCTCCCCAGCAAGCACAGCCCCAGGGCAGCCACATGATACAAAAAAGTCCCCAGAGCATCTCATCGACACCCCACGCATACAACATCCCAAAGTCCCCTGAGATGCTGGAGTTGTGTCAGAAAACAAAACCACAACTATCAGATGGCACTGGGAGAGGGGAGAAGAGGTAGCACATGTGTCACCGCATGTCTTCAGTCACAGTGGGTTTGCTTGGTGAAATTCAGAGATGACTGGCTCAGAAGACGGGATACTGAAGCTCTGTACCTCCGGCTATCACAGCCCATAGGACTCTGCTCAACTGCTCTTTGCTGAGCCCGCTTATACTGGACAGGGCTTGTGCTGCGGCAGGATGTGAAGCCTGCATCAAAAGTGCTGGGAGATAGAGAAGGCAGTATGCTCCTTGGCTGTCTGTTCCAGGTAGAAACGATTTTGTTAAAAATGTATGACTCATCGAATGATCTGCATTCAGTCTCCAGTTGCTGGATCCTCAGCCGCTTTTTTTCACCTGCCCATAAAGCTTTACAGCACTTAGTGCTTCTCCCCTTTGCCCTGCCACAAGCTCATCCCTCAGGCTGCCAGGCGGTGAGATGTGCAGAGGTCTTGCTGAAATATGGCTTTTGCCATCTGTGTCATCCATGCAACAGATGGACACATTAAACAGAGGTCCTAGGCAAAGGCCCATTTGAGCCCTGGATTTTGATGAGCTGTCTATCAAAACCATTAACAGGGCCAGCTCTATGCACAAGCAAATTAAGTTGTTGCTAAGCCAGCACACTGATGAGAATGGCATAAGAGCTCCGAACCCACTGCTTCCTTTGGTAAGGGCAATACTTTGAGAGTCAGATTGACTGTGACTGCCGCCAGGAGATGGGTCAGAGTATGGCCCATGGTGGCTCCATCCATAGGGAAGAAGTGGCTTCACCCAGCATCTGCATGGAGAAAAAGCCATGATCTTTTGGCTGTCTCTCCTCTTCGCTTCATGGGTCCTTTCCTACACCCATAGCAAGAGGAGCCCAACTCAGGGTCTCATCAAAAGCCGTGATTTGGTCTTAGCCTTAGCAAGTTCTGAAAGTTCAGAAGGAACTCAATTAATGGCAACTGCACCTTCAGTGAAGAAGGTTCATGGCATCAATGACAGGAATTGCTTGAATGTCAATTGATCTAAATATGGCCTCAGTTCTGGAACTGTGTCACAGACCTATAAATATAACTGTGTGACCCAAACTCCTGACTGCAGGAAGAGTCAGCAAAGCCCCCCAGCCCACAAAGCAAGGAGCTTTCAAGTAAGGAGATGTGGCCTTTCCACTTATCCTTTGTGCAAGGAGACTGACTCATGAGTGATTTCATCCACCATGCCTTTCGTCAGCCTCACCTCATCCACTGTTCCTGCCGCCTGGAACATCCCTCTTGCGCTGTTCCCCGCCCCAGCCCTTTGCATCTCTCTCCTGCAGTCATGCTCCAGCTGGAAACATGCGTTTGTCTCCTCTTGACTCAACAGAGCCAGTAGCAGGGCGGAGGGGCAAATGAGCTTCCGTTCTGCCTTGCACATTAGCAACAAAACATGACTGACTGCGTCCTGATTGCAAACACTTTATTCTTGGTGACAGCACAGTAGAGGCACAAAGGATACAGCTGGATTTGCAGAGCCCAAGATGAGCTCTGCAGAACTGATAATTAGAAGAAATCATCTTTTTGACTTGTGAGCTGAGTACATTTGAACTGAGATCAGTGAAGGGGAATAAATATGAAAACCAATTATGTCATTGGAACCAAGTCACTTCCCTGATTATAATCACTTCCCCGTATGGGCATAAAAAAGGTGAAAAAATGCCTGTGTCAAATTATTAAGTGAATTAGGGTGACCAGACTGCACTTAATGACTTTGTTGCTAGTAGAATTTAGGTGAAGTCGTCTGATGGGATTTTGAAGTCAGACATGCACCAAGAGGAATAATTGGAGCATCAAGATGAGGATTTATGGTACCATTGTGGTAGAGGACTAAGCGCAGGTTGTACAGCACAGCATTGCTATGGCAGAAAATCTTGCTGCTGGCAGACGGTGGAGTAACAGCACTGAAGCCTTGGTATGTTCTGCAAGGCAGCATCCTGCCTGAAGGTTTTGCTGTGGTGAAATCTAGAGTTACACAGCCTGATGGTCCAGTGCCACTTGTGGCATCCCAGCAATGTCTCCTTGATTGCAGCAGATGGAAGAAGTGAGGATTTCACTTAGAAAGATGGTGAGAAATCAGGCAAACACAGCATGAAATAAGCAGTTGCAATCTTTTCATGAATGTGGCTGAGATCCAGCAAGGTCAAAGACTCACAGACATAATCTCTAAAAGCAGAAATCATCCCAAAGGATGCATCCCAAACCCACTTATCACAAGTCTGCAAGATGCTGAGCATCCACAGAGAGGTACCCAGTTTCTGGAAGATACTGAGCATCAACAAAGAGGTACCTGGTTTCATCTCTAGAAACACATTTAGATTTCTCTGTCTGGTCTAAATTCACTAGGATCATGCCTACACTGTCACTGTGCTCCAGGAAAAGGACAAAACCTGCCAGCCACCTGCAGCACCAAGCTCCAGCACCCATCTCATCATAACCCTGCAGAAAGCCTCAAGATGAGACAAAAAGCTTAAGAGCTGTTTGCTGGCTTTTGCTGTACATGCAGGAACCAAGCCTGTGCTTAGGAGCTTGCTGAGCAGTGTTTACACACTTACATCCCCTGAGCTTCTGCAGCTTTGTTACCTCTCAGTGGAGATGCTTTAAAAAATACATTTTTGATCCTTTGTTAGCTATCCGCTGGAGGTCTCATGGAATCTAAATTAAATACCATTAGGAGACCTTTAATCTGCAGTGCTTCCAGTAAAACCAGATGGTCTCTGTTGAGCACACAGGCTCATTCGATGAAGACTCTCCCGGCACGCTTATCCTCAACACGAGCTCAGAAAGCAAGCCAGGCACTCAGCAGGGTTGAATTGGCTGGATTCCCCCTGCTGTCAGAGGGGAAAAGCCAGACTGTGCCAGCCAAGGGTCTGAACCAGTGTTTGCTCACAGGAAGGAAATCAAGGAATTTGGACAGCTCTTCCCAGCAGAGTGCCAGGAGCATCAAAGAACCTACACTGCAGTCCTCTGCCCACAAAACAATTTGAGAAGGCACAAATACTTGTGTCTGTCAAACTGTTTAATCTCCCTGGCTTAAGGTGCCTGTCCAAATTTGAAGCCTAACTAGATTTTCTCCAGACTTCTTATAACTTTGTCTTATCCTTTTATGAAGATGAGGAGGATTATTTGAAGCTTTTGTGCTTTACAAATCTCCCTGTGCAAAGGCAAGGTGGCACTTTAGATGAAATCTTCATCCTGGGCTTCCCAGATGAGAGATGCAGTCCTCTCTCACAAAGGATTTAATGACATTGGGTGTTGAAAAGTGGTGCTACATTGTTTGGGGGATCTATGATGCTCTAGTCCCCATGATTGCTGCTTTTCTTCCCTTGAGCCTAAGAAGCTGTGGTTCTTTATCTCCATAGAAGGAGGCAGAAATCCTCATTTTTGGAAAATTTTTACTTGAGATGAAGGACAGTAAAAGAGTTCCCTCTAACTGCCTACAAACCTTGGCTCCTCAGAAAGCCTTTGTTTAGCTGCATCACTTGCTCTTGTTTTAACTTTCTTTCGTGACTGAAAAGCACGCAGGGGGGTCCCTCCCAGACCAAGGGCTTTAGAAAGCGCCTGGTTCCACTCATTATGTCTGTCCAAGGAGCTGGACACAGTGGTGACATGCATCCATACCTCAAACACATCCTCAAACTCTGTAAGACCCAGGGACTGCGTGTTCTGGGTGGAGAGATAGGTAAGGATCTGTACCAGCAAAAATGTCAACTACAAGCAATTGCAGGTTAGATTTAGGGGAGCAGGACATCTCCAGAGGAACACTTAGACACAGAAGCAAGGCATAAAGCCCTGTCCCTGCAGAGCAGGTACTCTGGTGAGTCACTTCCTTGCTCACTTTTTCCCAAGCATTGCTCAGAGGAGGAGAAAATGCCCCTTTTGTTGGTGGGATACCCAGCTGGGAGCTGTGCCAGTTTTGCTGTGGCCTTGGGGGATTTTCTAAGCATTGGTGAGTGCCTGAGGTATTTAAATACCTTCCTGAAGCTGGATCTTCGTTTCCCTGGTTTTCCAGCCTCTGTCTTTGGTACAGTCTTTTCAGAATGCAAATGTTTTAGAGCAAGAAGTCTCTTTCACTTTATACAGCACCTAGCACCACAGAGCCCACTTGGTAACATTATTAAAAGCCCTGCTACTTACCACCAAGAACAAAGATGGATGCTGAATCAAGAGTTCTCATTAGCAAGCCAGGCAGGGACGCCAGAGGAACTGATGCACTTTGTGACATGCTGCATATGCACCCAAGAAGTCACGAGCTCCTTTCAACGCCTCCTGATGTTCCTCTGTGATCTCCTTGCAGGATGCTAGCAGGGCCAGCAGGAAAATGATGTCTGACAGGCACAGCCTTTGATTGCCATTGTAACTTAGAAAATACTAGCACAACTGGGCACTGGATCCACCCTTTTGTGCCCATCCATGCCTGTATTACTCAGTATTTTCATGTTGTGGTGGCAGAGCCTCCCCTCCTAGGTAATCTTGTTGGGAAGTTGCGGTGACATTGGCTTAGTCTTTGGGAAGTTGTTCTGGGGAGTGGAAAGTGGAACATCCCGTAAGCAATTAGCAGGAGGAACACGTGCAATGCAGATGGTTAATCTGCCTGCTTTCATGTGAACAAAAGAGAAGTCCCCTGAATGAAAGGAAACCTAACTTTAATGCAAGCTACAGTAAATGCAAATTAACTCCACAAATAAAGAAGCTTTTCTTCTTCGAGCCAAGAAAACATTTCTCAAAGTCTGTATTTTAGATATACAATAATCTCTTTTATACCTCAGAAAGCTGTTCCAGCCGTGAGCAGTCTGATATCTTCCTTGCAGACTGTAATCAGTCCATCACCAGCACTCAAGGATGAATATTAATGTTTGGTTGTTCTCTTTGTATTCTGGCACATTCAGTTGCGGGACCGGAACCAGACTGACTTCCCCTGCAGCCTGTAACCTACCTGGCCTCAGATTTAGGCTGGAATCCAACAAGGTGCCTCACACAGAGGACTGGGACATCCAAACATCTCAGTATGGACCTACTGCTCTCCTCAGCATTAGGGTGTATTGGATTTTTAATCCACTGATTCATGATTCTGCAAAGACCATGTATCAATTCACTTTGCCCTGAGGAGCTCTTGCCTTGCTAAGGATGCTAGAAATGAACAGGGCTGTGCACTGCTTTGTGGACACTCGCCCTTCCCCAGCTGCTCCAAGACAGCCTGAGGGCCATGCAGAGGCAAGAGCTTTATCTGATGGGGGTAGAGCTGAGACAAACAGAAAGTTTGGGACACATTTTTAGGCAAAGTATTCCATGTTAGTTAGGAGAATCACTGCTGTCCCCTCCATCAGAGCAAAGTTGAGGCAGAAAGGTGCCTCTGTTGAACACTCTTGGACTGAGATCAAATTTTCATGAGCAGGGCAAAAGGTGTGGGAGACAGTAGCCTGCAGTTGCTGAGAGAGACAGGTTTGTGCTTATGGAGCAGCTGGAGTCACTGTTAATGGCCTGGCTACTGTAGATGCAGGGGAAGAGAGTGGAGCCAGATGGAGATGGCAGGCTGGGCCAGGCGGCCAGAGTCTGGGGAAGCATTGCCTGCAGCTAAATATGGCCAAGCATCCAGGACAATGCCCCAACCTCAAAACTATCCAGCAGAAACTCCCAAAGGAGTAACCCCAGCTCCCCTCAGCACTCATCAGCAGAGGTCTCACCAGCCTCTCCAGCCTCAGCACTCCTGGTTCCACCTCCAGCCCAGTGGAAAACAGGCAATGGTCACTTCAGATAGCGCAAGGGGAGGCCATGTAACACCAGGCTCAGAAGGTTGCGGTGCTAGCTCTCTCCACCTAAAGTTCATGAAAGGGACACGAAATCCAGAGCAGCGGCAGGCTTCTCAGCCCATTCCAGCATGACAGATTTGTAAGTCGGTGAAGCTGATGGCATTTGGGAGGATTTCGTTGCAGATGAATCAAAGAAAATCCATCCCAGGAGAGAGCATCTGCAATGAGAAGCAGAGTCTGTGTGTGAGACAGGGAGGAGGGAGTACAGTAGGGGTAGAGAAAAGGACACAAATCAGAAGATGATTTTAATTTCCTTTTCCTTCAGGTTCTTTATTAACACCCTGCCAGGTCTCTCTCCTGTGCTATTGGAACAGTGGTAAGGGCCAGGCTGAATGTGATGGCAGGTAGGTGCAATTCAGGGGCAAGAGAGACTAAGGCATCTATATATTCCACATCTCTCACAGCAGCCCTGAGAGCAGAGCGGGGCTAGAAGGGTGCCATGGTTTGGGTCAGGGCACCCCCAAATCTGCCACAGAACGCTCTCTTCGCCTCCCCACCCAAAAAGGGAAGAAAGGAAAATAAAGGAGAGAGACTTAGCGATTAGGAAAGGAAAATAGAACAGCTTTACTAAAAAAATAAAGAAAAATAACAATAACAATAATAATAAGTAAATATATACAAATATGTACAAAACCAGTATCAAACTCAACCCCCCCAGATGGTNCAGTGACAGCTCCTGCTTCTTGTGACTTATGCAGGTGACCTCCTGCAAGCATAACCCTGAGAGGTGTTAATAGAACAAGCTGTAATATCCTGATCAATCCACACCTGCTCAGGTTTGTACATCACCTACTGGCAGCACGGTTACCTTAAAGGCTTGCCTGCAAGGTGGCACTTGTAGCCTGATCCCCAGCAGGACATGCAGGCAAGGAGGGAGGAGAAAGCCTACAGGACCTGTGGCTGGTACTGGAGTTTAAGTCTGTCCTGGGGCTGTAGAGAAGGGGATCTCGTGGTATGGAAAAGAGCAAGTAGTTTTAGCCCTCAGGTGTGCAGCTGCTGCCACGATGCTGCCAGAGCTGCTGCTTCTCCCTCAGCTTTCTACAGAGATGAGGCTCATATGGATCTGCTGAACATGGCAGGGTGATGCTGCCTGAAGGGCTGCCAGCCCCCCCTCCTGAGGGTTTTAAACTTTCAGGCCATTTGCAGAACAGGGTTTTCAGAGGGAGAGAGATCCTAGAGAGACATCCCACAAATGTTGTGAGCTGAATGACTAGACAGAGAAAGGTGATCCTATTACTTTCTCCACAGAGGCACAACAGCTGGAGCTCAACCCCTTGGTAGACAACAAAGAATATACACATACACACAGAGAGCACACAGACACAGGGCCAAGCTGGGATGCACTTTGGGCAGATTTCACATCTTTCTGGATGGTAAAGAGTGCAATCATGAGAGATAGAGGCTCAGGAAAGGTGGTTCTGTGGCTTGATACACGTGCAAAGACAGCTCTTTCTGAAGTAAGGAGACACATAACTAAGTGAAAGAAAGTCAGGACTGAGGGAGACAATAAGGAGACAGGGCAATTCTCGACTCTCCTTGAGGTGTCTCAGCAGGTGGGAAACTGAGCAAGCGCCTGGAAGCCTCCGCTCCATCAGGGGCATGGGAAGTGACAGCAACACCAGCAAGACAGGCCCTGGAGTATTAGTGCTAATAGCCATCTCAACCAAATTAATTCAAATTGCGTTCAGTCGACCATTAAAGCGTTGTTGGTGGCAGCGTTTCCCCATCCGCTTACATTTTCATGAAGTAATTAAAGCCATTAGAATGTAAACCAGCTTTTTTGGCTTGGGAAGGAAAGGAAGCAGGAAGGGAACAGGGAAGCTGAATGACAGCTTAGCTAGTCCAGCTAATATTCCCATTATTTCCCTATATACTAATTAGTTTCCTTTCTCCAACCATTTTCTTACTGATGCATAGGCCTGGACCCTCTGCAGAGGTGCCTGCACCTCCATGCAGCAGCACCCCCTGCTCACAGTTCGGCATCCACCTCGGGGAGGATGCAGCCAGCTGAGTTTTCATCCCACCAATCCTCACTCCTCAGGGGTTTGCACCCCTGGATGCGAGTCTGTTCTCTCCCCAGTCACAAACATGTGGGAGGAGGGGAAAGAGCAAACAGGGTTTGTGCTCCAAGGTAAAAATTGCCTCCCCACCCCACCCCACTAGCCCCTATCCCTCTTGCCTGTCCCCGCTCCCTCAGCCCCTAAACTAATGGAGATAAGCAGGATAGTTGAGGCAACCACGCTGTCCTAGGAAGAGTCACTGAAATACCCTCCCTGTGATGTTCAGCTGCAACATGAGTCACATCGAATGATGGAGCTACTGATTCAGGGTCTTTATTTATTGGGCAACCAAAGGGAAATGGCACTGCTAATGGCAGAAGGCTAAAGCTGGTACCTGGGGTTTAATTCTCCGCCTGGCACTGGCCTGTGTGCCGGAGGGCAGGCACGGCTTGGGGCCAGCAGGACCTGCAGTGAGGATGATTTTGTGGCAAGTCCAGCGGTTAGAGAGAAATGGGCTGGAAAGTGGAGAAGAGAGAGAAAGGAATGCCCAGCAAGGTGCTGTGGGTTACTGGGGGTAGATAAGAATGGCTTGGCAATGCCAGGGAGGAGGAAATCCTGCTGGAACCAAAGGTCAGACAATGTCTGCATCTAAGCCAGCATCCACTGGTGCCACTGACTGGGCCAGTGCCAGAGGCTCTGCAATCCTCCCAGGGCAGCTGCTGGGAGCTGCTGTGTGCATGTTCATCCAAGGCAGTTGTTGCCTGCAGGGCTGGCCCTGCCTCGGGACACTTTCCCAGGCTGTCTTGGTTAGACAGGGATGGAAAAGCTCTCCTGACTGGTTGCAGCAAAAACTGGTATGCTGTTCATACAGCTTCTTCCCCTCTTCCCATCCACCTCATCCTCACCATCCTTCCTGAACCACCCCTGTGGGATGGCAAGTTTCTTGCGTCACCCTAAGGACCTGGGCAGCACAAGCCCTACCTCTGCCCACATCAAGCTTTCACACTGCAACAAAGCCTGAAGAGCAGAGCTGGCCCTATGTGTGCTTTGCACAGGTTTGGGCCATGCAGACAGCACTGTGATGGATGAAGAGGGCATGATATAGTCATGTAAACATCTGGGAGAAGTTCATTGTGGAGATGCTCTCTCTGTCTTTGGCTCTCTGCAGTCTGTCCCTCTTAAGCCTACCTCTGTTCAGTGCAGGTTATGTGGGAGTGGAGGTTATTTGACATTTATTTTCAAGGCAGGGCACAGCAGAGGAGTTCAAGGGCACCGGAAGAGAACATCGTGTCTGCAAATAACAGCAATAACTCCCTTCTCACGAGCACCTTGAAGGAAATCAAAGGGCAAGTAATTCTGGACACAGCAGCTGGTTGGGGTCTCTCCTGAGCTCAGTCTGTGCTTTATTGGAACATCTCTCACCTTGATTGACTTATCACAACACTAAAAGCTAAAAGCCTGGCAGCATCATGCAGCCTACAGGACCCAGAATGGCATAACCAGTTGGGCCTGTGATCTCTCACATCAGCAGGCTGGAGCATCAGGCTGAGAGCTCAACTTTTCCAAGGGATCAGTCCATCTCAAGGAATACCCAAGCTGGGCTAGGAGACTTGTGAGCACTCCTGGCTTAAGCTCAGCCAGCTGCCTTTGCATGGGAGCAGCCTGGGAGCACTCACATGGACCGTCCCATGTGCCCAGAACCAAGACATGGCAATGGGTAGCTGTGGGTGGCTACTGAGACTGATTGCATGCTGGTGAGTGGCGGGATCTGGACTGAAAAAGGTACCCTTTTTTCAATGGGCTTTTAGCTTGAACCAGATGATTTCCTGGGGCAGGTTTAGTGGAAGTGCCCCCAAACACGTGCACTAGCATGATGAAGGGGCAACAATAGCAGGCAGGAGATGCCAAGTACCCCTGGAGTGGGTTTGCAACCGGAGGCATGACAAGGTGGAACAGCACCCAGTATCACTCCTTTCTCAGCAACGTCAAGCCCAGGTTCCAAGGAAGACAGGACAGGTGTCAAGTCTAGAGCATCCTTTACGTGACCCTAGGATGCGATTTTTATCTGCACACTTGGACAGCAAAGAAAAAAATCCATTCAGGAAGCTAAGGAGTGAATTTATCTCTAGGGTGACTGAGGTAGTAAGTACTAGTAGAAATCAGAGGGTTTTACTCAAGCAGTACATTGCTATTGATTCCACGGGGATTGAGGGGTGCCCACAGGGTCATCTTCAAACTGGGCTTCCCACCAGTAGCTCCTCTTGCATGCACACAACAATCTTGGATTAAGAAGTGCTGGGAAGCAGCAGGAGGAAGAAGGAGCTGCATTTAACCAGCAGATCTTTGTAGCAGGGCTCCACTCAGAGCTGCCCAATTCTCCCAGTGCTTTCTCACTGCTGCTCTCACCAAGTGCGCCTCTGAGAGAGAGGAGAACAGCACAATTCATCGATCATCCCACCTGGGCCCCTCAGTACCATGCAGGGAGCAGCACTTTCAATCAGGCACCATTAAAAAATAAGAGACATTCACTTTTCCATTGGCATCAGCAAAAAAGGAAGAAGAAGAAGAAGCTGCCAATTGATCCCAAGGGGCTAAATAGTGTCTTTCACTAGGTTTTCTATGGGCTCCCAAAACTATGGGAGAAAATTGAAATTTGTCTCTTTCTGTCTCCTTTTCTTTCCTTTTTTTTTTTTTTAATTTT
>WEIS01035418.1:0-14794 GCA_013389965.1 Todus mexicanus
CGGGACCCACCGGGCGGCGAATGTGCCGGGTCCACAGACACTTGCTGCTGCCCGCCCCCGGGGATGCGGGAGCCGCCGCATCGGGCCAGCAGAAAGTAACCCAGTCACAGCCCCCACAGGCCTTGTGCCGAGGAGTCGATAAACCCACGGAAGCCACACTCGGCGCCCCCAGCCCCCCGTGTGCCGGGGCAGGAGGGGATCCGTGGGGCAGGAGCGGATCCGTGGGGCAGGCAGGCGCTGCTCGGCGGCTGGGGGTAGGCTGGCTGCTGGCTGCAGGCAGGGACAGGCGGTGTTGGGGTGTCCTTCCTAAGCATTCGCAGCCCCGGCGCCGTTTCAGAGCTTAGGAGGGATTCCCGGCCTGCCAAGAGTTTTCCTCAAATCTTTTAAGGGCTCATCAGCAAGGAAATACCCAAGTACCCCGTCCCGGCTTTTCCTTCTCTGTCGGGCCGTCCACCATGTCAGGATAGGAGTGGGAGGGAAACGTGAGCGTGCAAATGTTTTTAATGGAAAACCCCATTTTTGTTTGATTCGAGCAGGACGTTTGCAAGGACTCTTCATTTGCCGCCCACCCGCAGGGCTGAGCTCTCTGCAATCCTGCGTGTAAGCAGCGAAGCAAGGATTGGGGAAGAGCCCAGCCTGAACATCAGAATAAAGACCACAGGCAACAAGAGAAGGCATGAGCGAGGTTTCACAGCCCTGTAACAGTTACCCGCTGGCTCCTTCGCATACTCCCCCACTTCAGCTTCCCTTGTTTGGGTTTTATTTCCAGCAAGATTGTTGTTGTCTCCGCTGGTACAACAAGAAAAACAAATAGGGTTACACTCAAACCGCTCCAGAAGTGCTTAAAGATTGTGCACGTCTTAGCCTTCTGGAAAAGTCTCGGAGCCATAGGCAGTGCCCAAAACGTCCACATTTAAAAAAAAAGGTGGAGGGAGCCTTGTAAAGACAACCGATAGGAAAATAGTCTGGAGAGCAGAAAGTCTCAGAACTTCAACTGTCGGGGTTAACATCGTCAAACCTAATAGCGTCACCTTAGAAATGATATTATAGTTCTCATTGGGTTTTTGCCTCTTATTGCTACTAAATTCTCCAAGATATTCCTTGTATTGCCTCTATTTATTTTGTCGGTTTGACTGTTTCCCTTGCTCGTGAAGCACTTTTTTTTTAACACATCTGAGACTAATTTTAACTTTTTTTTTTTTTAGTCTCCTTAGAATTAGAAGTTGACTGAAATAAGTCTATATAAGGTTTTCAGACTCTCTAGAGGCCCTTAATCCATAGTTCAATGAGGAATAAGTGCCAGCTTTATAAAGACACCAAGGTGCACGTAAACACCTTTAAAAGTCAGGCCCTTACTAAACAACAAGTTTGGAGGAAAGCAGATGTTTTGAATAAGAGTTTCATGACACTAGTTCCTATCTAGAGACTTGATCCTACCAATACTTGCATGTGTGCTTACTTTTATATAGCACATAGTTCCACTGAAATCGTGCTGTACTACTCGCCATAGTAAAACCAAGCACGTGTGCTTGCTCGAGCACAGCCTGAGAGATAAAACTTAAAGAACTGGGTATTTGTTTGCTACTCCAGAGGCTATCATATGGATCGGCTAATTTTGGTAAAATCTAACGAACGAAATAAAGCGCGCTTTTTTTTTGGTGCAGCTTCCCCTCTGCTTTGACTACTTGTTTATCTACCTTTCAAATGAGTTCAGGGAGGCGTACCTAAACTGTGGGGAACGTATACCCTTTGGTGAATGCTACCGAATGGAATATATACAGGTAGAAGTAATTAACTCGTTTATTAGTAAAACCATACCTCTGCCTTACAAACTTCGCAGGCAGCAGAATATCTTAGTTTTTTACGTATCAGAAAGTCATATTCAGTTAGCTTTATATATTAGAGACTTAGACACAAGCTGAAGTATATGAAAAATATATAGAAAAGAATGCTGCTTGTGTTTTTTTCTTGAAAAAGAAGGTCATCTGAATCAAGAAAAGGAGGAAGAAAAATGAAAGCTGAGGAAAAGAGTTAAGATAAATGCAATATATATATATAAATGAAAAAAATCCCTCCAGCATCTGTTATTTTTTTCTAAAGTACTGCAGCTTCCTAAGTGAACCTTAATACATACGCAACCAACTAATGCTAAGTGCTATCTGCCAAAACAATAACATTCAAAATTTCTGGAAAGCAGCAGCAGAACACAAAGCATATTAAGAAGCAAATACATAAACCTAAAGAAATAAAACCAGGAAAGGATTATACTATTAAAAGTACAACAAATCTGTTTACCCAACAGCTGCTCCTCCTTGCCTCAGTTTTCCAATTCTTACAGAAAGGATAGTAGTATTTATCCCTTGAAAATAATACCCAGAAGAATTAATTAGCTCATTATTACCAGTAATTACAGCAGTCATTATGTTCTTTGAGATAACTGGATGAAAGTACCATAAGTCCGATTAAAATGAGAATCTCCTCAGGAAAGCAGCAAGAAGAGGAATGCGGGGCCTTGAATATTTACCATGGGATCTTGTTTAGCCTTAGCTGGTCGTTACTGAAATTTGTTGGCGTGCCTAGCTGCTTTGAGGGCTACACGGCACAAGATAAGATCGCCTCATACTGCAAGGATCAACGTGATGCCCAGAGCTCAGCATCCCAGCTTCAGTAAAGACCAGCAGGCAGAGGAATAATCATCTCCTCGGCTCAGAAGGAGCCAGGGCTGTGGCCTTCCCCTTCCAGCTGCTGGATGGAGCAGCAGTGTGTGCTCTCAATGTCACCCAACCAACCTCCTCCCCTCCCTGATGTCGCTCGGGATAAATAAATCTTCCCTGCTCCTCTTCAGCAGGATTCGCCCCATAGCCCTGTGTCCGTGCAAATGCCTACAAAAGAGGGAGGCTCGTGGGATGGGGGACAGCAGCCAGAGATGGGGCAGTCCCATCTTCTCAGTCCTGTTTCTGCCTGCAGTTTCCAGCTGTATTATCTTTTTTTCCTGAGCTTTCCAGGGCTGCTGCTCGTGTCTGGCAGGTAATTTCTCCCGCTGCCACAGCTCTCTTTGCACAGCACCACTCCCAAGGAGCGAAGGAGGAATGAGCCCCTTCTTCATACCAGCAGGGAGATCTGCGTGTGGAGGGTCCTTCCTGCCACAGGTCAGAGGGGTGAGGAAATGATTTAAGGGTTTAGTTTTTGCAAGTAATGCCAGGGCGCAGCTCTATTTCTGGAAAGCAAGAGCCAGCTGTGCTGGAGCAGAACATTGTTCAGTGCAGCATCACATTAAAACCCAGCAGCGTTCTGATACGAGACAAATTTTATTGAAACCATAAGAAGTAACCGTCCAATAGCTGATTCTTGCATCTAGTGTATACATAAAAGAAAGGCCTGGCTTTCTGACAGCAAGCAAAATGCTTTCAGTCCTCGGCCCCAGAAACACAGGCTTCCTCGGTCACAGTTTTCAATAGCTGCAAACACAGAGTTATGTTGCTAAATGTTAAGGGCTCAGCTGTTTACCAGAAGAATGTTTCCTCCCCAGAACACATGGTTTTGCTTAAAAGAAGTTCTCAAAAAAAACCCCACTTTATTTCATTAGCAAATGCAACATTATAGTCCTAACAAACATGCCATGCCGTCTCCCCTTGCAAGGACGAAATAGAAAAGGAAGACAAAAGTTGATCACTCAGTTTAAGAGAGGGGCAGAGCTGTGTTCTGCCTAGGAAATACCACAGCTTTGAGGTCTGGTGATCTAGAGTCAAATCTCGTGCTCTGAAATGTATGTATCTTCATACATTGTTTTCACATTCTGTATTGAAAGCACAAATGTGGAATAGGAGTGAGAGGCTTGCGTGCTCCTCCAGCTTTATCAAGGGCTGGCCAAATCGCTGCCTTTCGCTTCCCAGGCTTAGCTCTCCTCTCTGTTACAGGGAGCTGATGCTACTCCCCCCTTACAGAAAACATGCCCGACTCATTAAACAAAAATGTAATACTCTCAAATTACACTGAAATTAATGTGTTTACATCAGCAGTTGATTTATCCCAGAGTATTATGGGGACACAAGCAAGAGATTCTAGAGTGAAAGTGCAATATTTTTAATTAAGAGCCCTTGAACTTGCCATGTGCTTTGAGCTTGTGGAAGGCGAAGGGATGGATGGCAAATTTCTGAACAACTTGGTCAGCTCAGCACTATATTTACAATGATCTGCTAAAAATGATCATTGTGCAATGGATCTCAAGCTAACATGGGAAATCTGTGCTGAAAGAATTAGTGTTATTGTAACGACCCGGAGGAAACATGCTGTTCACATTCCTCTTACTTCTTTTGACTCTAGTATCTAATGGGAAAGTTCTTGATAAGCTTTATTGCACAGCTGAAGGTATAAACAATGTGCTTTGAAATCTGCTGAGCTTAAACCCCAAACTTATCTTTTCATTTGTTTCCTGAATTGTCCCACAGATAGAAACCCACTGTCCACATGTGCTTATAAAGAACAAAATACAGTTGTTTCTGTTATATCTCCCGTTCCTTTGCTGTTTTTTCACATTGTGTTCCTGAATTCAGACTTTTTTTTTTTTAAGTGCTACGATGTTCTTCTGTATGCTGAAACTGCAATGTGTTGTTTGATGCCTGCAATCAAAATGCAAAGAGGGGAAAAGTAACATTTTTTTCTGATTTATTAGGTTTCATGCTTCAAGACATAAAGTGGTACCTTCAGTGGGGTCAGGCAGGAATTTACTCTGCGGCAGAGTAATGTGCTGAATTGAGAGGGTTTCAGTACAGAGGGTATTGGCCTTCTGACGGAGCTAATGGGACCCTGTTGTTCATGGGATAATACACTTAGTTAATCAACACAATCTGAGCTGGTTTTACAGTTGCCATGGAAGAAAAAATGTCCACAGGAAATATAGATCTGATTGTTGTATTTTTTCTTTTTTCTTTTCTTTTCTTTTCTTTTCTTTTCTTTTCTTTTCTTTTCTTTCTTTTCTTTTCTTTTCTTTTCTTTTCTTTTCTTTTCTTTTTTCTTTTCTTTTCTTTTCTTTTCTTTTCTTTTCTTTTCTTTTCTTTTCTGCTTTTCTCTAAAAAGATCTTGTACTTGTTTTTTTGACATGCTACAAAAGGCAGTGTCTTCATGAGTGCTTTCCTTCTATATGCAGCTAGAAGTCAATCATTAACAACAAACACCAAAAGCCAATTGATTCTAACATAACAACTCTGCGTAAAACAATAGGGTTAATCCTCAGTTCTTTACCTTCCTAATATATATGGGCTTATCACTTCTCTTCCCAGAAGTTCCCTTGTGAACCCTCATATTTCAATGCCTGTGAGTTGGGGGTTTTTTCCCTTTTGGTCTCTTCTAGCAAGGGATGCTGACATCAGGCAGCCCTGGACTTTCTGTTCACATCCTCTGCTCCATACGCAAGACCTGTGAGTCTCTGAGAAGAGAACATCAGCCCCTGATGGTGCTATGCTACTGAAACCCGCCAAGAGAGCAGCAAGAAGGCAGAAGCTGTAACAGCCCCCAGCAGCACGCTTTTCCTTCTCCTCTCACATTGCCTGAAGCCCTAGAAAGATCATTTCTGCAGAGCAAACCTGGTTAATGAGCTGATTAGCGATATTTACTCCAACCTTTTCTGCCATCTCAGATGCCTTCCTTTGATCTCAGGACAGGCATGGGAGAGGAATGCCTCAGCACATGTTGGAATCCATGGAGGTGAACATAAACAACCTGTTGGTGAGATGTCAAGGGAGGGCCAGTTGTCTGGTCCAGCACAGGCACTGTAATAAGGATGCAGTGACCCTAGAGAAAAGGTAAAAACTCTCGAGATGGCCAGTCCAGCCACTAAGAAACTTTCATACACTGGCAGGCCCCAGGAGAAGTGAAAGTCATGGTTGGCATGACATTTTGGCAGCAAGGACTTGTTTATCTTTTGTTAGAGCTGAGGTAAGTTTTGGGGGAATACAGAGAGCTTTTCTAGTGATCAGAAAAGTAACAGTTTCAAGGTTGATGTTACTCCTCTTTTGTCAATATATGACTGCAAATTTGTTGCTGTGTAAGAACTGGCTTCAAGAAAGCAAAACACCAAGTGTGAGATGCACAATCACAAAGTGACAGAAAGTTTGGTTCTGTCACCATCATACACGTGATGAGTACATGTTTTGTGCAGGTGTTTTGGTCCTGTGTGAAGAGGCTTGGTCATAGTCATTCTGCGTGGTGCTTCAGAGCCAAACATCACGTCCAAGGAGAAGCTTCCTCAGGCAACCAGGACACTGAGCTCCCCCGGACAGAGGAAAATCAGTTGTCTCAGCGTGAAACAAAAGGATTATAACATTGACCTTTTAACAAATGCTTGCAACACCAGCATCCCTCAACTTCTGCTGCTGCTACTCAGCATGGTGGGTGTTGCCCCATGTTTGGGAATGGACAGAGGGAGATGCAAAACTTGAAACACTGGAGTAAGTAGCCTATCAAAAAGTCTGGTGGCTGGATGTGCTGGTTGTCTTGGCAGCTATGCAGGGTTTTTTCTCATTTGCTCTGCTAGATGTAGACATCTGAATTCCTGCTGAAAACAAACAGAGGTGCCTGAGACCTCTTGTGATTTTGCAGTTTGCTGGTTCATGTCTTCCTATATGTGTATAAATACATATGTATATTTATATACCTTGGGGCTAAAGACATTAGATGTATTTTGTTTAGAATATTCAAGCCATCCTGGCATATTTAGCCTCTGCAAGAAAAACCTTTAAAAATTATTTGCACCGAGGTAGGAGTCTCTCTATTCGCAGAGGAGCGTGTCAGCTTCAGGAAGGTGAGACCTGTATGGGAGATTCCCTGTTCCCTTGTGAAGGAGCTGAGCCAAAGGCTAACAACAATAGCCAGATACTACATTATTATGGGCGAGCAAGTCTGTGCTCACGCACAAGTATCCCACATTGGTGCAAAATGGGCCTGTGGATTCCTATGTCCCTCCTGGGTATTTCAATTAAAAGCTGAGGAGGAAGTCCAAGAAAATGCCTAAAATGGCTTGAGTCCTTCCTCATGATCTGGAAATGGAAGTCAGCAGTGACTAACTCCAGCCCAGCTACCAAACCCCTCCCTCCCTGACTCTGCATCACTCTGTTCGTTCCCAGCTCCTCTCCTGCGTTTGCAAACAGTCGGCAGTGGAAACAGTGAAGCAGCCTGGCTTCGAATGCCAGGAACACACAAGTGGCATGCGACTGCAGCAGTGACCGTCACCCACCCATCACGGTGTCTAACCTAGGAAGATGCGATTGAAACTTGACAGGGACAAGTCTTGATTATAAGCAGAGGAATGATTTTAAAAGAGGCTGCCACCAAGCCTGGAAACAAAGCCCGATTAAATTCTGCCATTGACTTAAACTGGCTTCGAACCAGTCTTCTAACAGCTTCTCCAGTAAACAAAAATAAAAATGCTTGTTTATAATTTTTTAAGCCAGTTCCAGAGATGCCTTTTGACTTCCTCACAAAGCTAACAGATAGCAGTATCCATAAAGAACAAGATTAGCTAACTGAGTGGTCAGGAAAGCCTCATCCCTTACTCTCTTGCTGTGTGATGGCCTCTGTAATACATACGGGGGGTTTGCTGCTGATTCTGCTGTGCTTATGCAGTTGACCTGAATTTGAAAGAGCCCTGAAAGAAGAGTCACTTGGATTGGGAGCAGCAGGAGCACATGCTCTGATGGTGGGTTACTCCATGAGCACCAGCCCAGTTTCTTCTCTCTCTGTTCACTCCCATCCTGCATCAAGCATGAGGTCTCGGCCCTTCTGCTCAAAATTTCTGTCTGGGTGCAAATACCCAATGGAGAGCCTTTGCTGCTTTCCTTTCACCGCCCATCCATCTCACATAAAAGTCCACACTGAGACTTGCTCTTCATGTGGCACTTACTCCATGGGAAGCATGATCTCTCCTGGTATCCAACAGCTATAATAATGAAAAAAACAACCAGCAGAATAGGATGCTTATGATCCCAGTAATGTGTTATTGAAAAATCGTACTGTTCAAAATCTCACCTTTTCTTTCAGTTTACTTCAGTTGCAGCTCTTTCCCTAGAGACTTCAAGAGTCAGAACTCTGTATGCTCATGAGTAAAGGCTAAGAGAGGATAAATCATTCAGTGTGGAGCCCAGGATGCCCTATCCTCTCCTCCTTGGTAGTGCAGCATGGAGAAAGATGTCCTCGAAAAGTTTGACTGCTTCTGAGATGAACGCCTCCGCGCCCGTTGTTCGGTAGTGCAACAGGGTGTCTTTGGGAGATGCTAGAGACTGAACACACTTGGGCATGAGTTTATTCACAGGGTAAGAGAGGTGTTGGCTAGAGAGCTGCTGAGCTGAGCTGCCTGCCTATGCCCTCCCCAAACTTACTGCTGCCCTCAGATTTGTGCCTTCAGTGACTATTTGATAGAGTAAACCTACCTTGCATATTCCCTGCAGAGCTGATTAAAAAGGATGAGGAGATGAAGGCACACCTGAGCAAGGATATCACTAAATTAATTCATTATTTTTACTAAGCTAATTAAAGGCAGACCAATGAAGTGATTGCACTGGGATCATGATTAAGATCAAATCAATAAATCAATAGGTTCAAGTGATCAGTCGTCAGATTATGTATCTGTGTATCGAAGTGATTTGTGAAGTTGCCACCAAAGGAATTACTTAGATTTAATCTTGTCTAGGGAGATTTCAAGGAGGAGTCAGAGTCTTTTCGAACTGAAACCCCAATAAACTTTCCAGTGGATGCAGTGACTCCCCTGATGAAGAATATTAGTCTTCAAAGGATCTAAGGCTATACATCCTCCCGTCAGAGGAGATATCTCACCTGCTTTGAAGGGAGATGTCCAGTCTTCCTTGGATTTTTTGCCAATCTTTATGATTCAGTTTATGCAGTAATCTTGTCTTAGTTCTATTTGGGGAAGTAACATGATAGGTATCTCCACAGTAACTTTCCTTTAATACATCTCCCCTAAACCTTAAGCTTATTTTTAGATGCATTTGCATTTATTGTGTGTATATTCCCCGTGTCACAAATGCCCCAGTTTTCCTCCACTGCTAAAGCAGAAGGAGTGGTTGGGGTAAGCCCAGCTACTCCTGAATAATCTTGCTTTCAGCTCTGAAGACTGCCACTCTAATTAATTTACAACTTTATTTTAGTGGTCCTCCCAAGGGTATTTCTCCCATCAGTGCACCCATTCATGCCAACAGAGAATCAGAAAACAAGAAGTGAGGGAATCAGTTCATTAAAACAAAGGTAAAAGTTAACAATGTAATTTCATCTGCATCATTCCTTGGGGGTTTTAATTTACATCTGTATTTCTTTGTTATGTCAAGCACAGCACTGGAGGCTTCCTCTGGGCACACAGCCTGGAGTCTGACATGGTCTCGGAGCTGGCTGCAGCCTGCCCAGCCTGGTAAGTGCCTTTGCTTGAGTCCAGTTGATCTTCCTCTGCATGGGTTATCTAATGCAAGGCAGAGAGGTGATGTTGGGTTTTTTCACTCTGGGGAACACATGATACAGAAGAATGACGTTCCCCACGTCATTATCGTTTTTGTAGGTGTAACCTCTACTTAAATCAGCCTTGGGTTCAAGATGTAAAGCTGGCAGGTCAGTTGTGAACCCTGGTGTTTTGCATTGTATCTGTCATCCAGATCCTTCACAAATTGTGGTGGGAAGTCTCATCAGCAAGTGACCTTTGATTTTACTTATACCTTCATCGGTAACATAAAATACAGACATGTATGAGAGGAAGCCTTGCCAGTAAGGCAGCTGCCAGTCTTGCAGTGGAGTTAAAAGAGTATAACATGCTGTCAGCAGAAATCAGCTTTCAGAAAAATACCTGGCATGCTGCTCAGCACGCTTTCTTCTGAGTACATTTTCCTCCTGCCATTTCCTACTCCAGTGTTGTCAGCAGTTGCTAAAATACTGTGAGCTTTTAAATGGGGGGGGGGAAAAAAAGAGGAGCTAACTTGGGGTAAGTTTTTTTTTCACTCTCAAAGGCATCTGACCTAAATCTACAAAAGGCTATTATATTAATCAGCATTTGACAACTAAAGTTTTCTCAGGGCAGACTCTAATTTGGGCCTACTTTCATCCCACAACCTCCAGTCCAAGCAAAGGTCAAAATGTGTTTGCATTCCCCAATTCAAGCAGACTCTGGCTTGCTGGTAATGCAGCGAAGGCTTTCTGCATTTCTTTGTCACCAATGTGAATTATAGTGTGCCCAAGGTGAAATGGGGGCCTTAAAAATAAAAAATGAAAATGTAAAATAAAAGATGTTCTGGTTCCCCTTTTGCAGAGACAACACAAATCAGGAGGTGAGCTCTGTGTGGTGCTCTGGTAAAAAGCAATTTCCTGATTTAGGGTGATATGTAGCTAAGGATTTTGACCGATCTCATCTATATGTATATTCAGTCTTTCCAGGATGCTATTAGTAAGCATACCTGAAATTTAAATGTCTTGTTTTATTTTATAAAGCCTCTTCTTTATTATTTTTAGGAGAGTTATCTGTGTTACTTGCAGCCCAACACAGCTTTGGGTCATCTGCAGGTTTAACAAGCCTAATCTTACTCCTTTCAGGGAGATAATTTATATGAAAGCCGTGTACAGGCCTGTGCCCAAGCTGGGTCCTGCCTCACCCTCATTCTGTACAGCCTTTCATTCTGAAAATGAATCACTGCTACAGACCAGAATAGCACATAGTTTTGCCACTAGTCCTCTGCTTGTTTCATCCAGTGAGCTTTTCTGCCTGGTTTAGGAGAGCATCGCACGAGACCGTGCCAAAGCTTGGCTGGAGCTGAGCTGCAGCACATCTGGACCTTCCCCTTTTGCCCCAGGGCTCACTCCTAGTCTGCCTGAGGAGGGAAGTGGGTTAGTTTGGAATGAGTCTTACTTGACAAATCCAAGTGGGCTGCTTCTCGTCTTGTAGCCATCTTCTGGATGTTTACAAATAAATTGATTATTTGTTCCAGACAGATAAAGTCAAGTTGACTGGTCTGTAATTCCCTTCACTCCTCTCATCTTCCCTTTTCTCTTGATAGGAACTCTTTGCCCTTTTTTAGTCTTGGGGTGCCCTGACATGCCCACCACAAATACCCCAAATTAACCACCTACTGTTCTGAGGTAATGTCAGGCAGTGCTGCGTGAAATTCCTCCTGCACAAGGTGATTGAAAACATTTACCTCATCCAGGTGCTCACGTCAAGTTTTTCAGAGCCACATCATCCTGGTCAAAGTAATAATAAGATATACTGAGGTACATGGTAAGAGGTGTGGAGCTTCAGGTTGATTTGGCAGTTGATGGCAGCTTTGTGGTCCTGGTGGTAGTTCAGGTGCACCTGGGAAGGAGGCTCTGCCATGGTCACTGACTTAAGGGGTGAGTCCCTTAAGGGTGAAATTCCTCCTGCACAATGAGACTGAAAACATTTACCTCATCCAGGTGCTCTCTAACCACTTCTTTCTGCCACGCTTACATTTCATTCCCTTTCTTGTCTGCCTGCTCGGCAGCAATGTATTCACTGAAGACCGATAATAAAAGAAGTATTAAGCACTTTGGCTTTATTGACATTATTTATCAGTAGTATTTGTCATTTATTGGGTAGCAGAGTAACACTTTTTCTTACTCATCTTATTACAATATGAGATGAAGTCCTCTGTGAACTGTGCCTCATGCTGGAGTCAGGAACATCCAATGCTCTTTTTTTTTTGAACAGTGTGTGACAGGGAAGATTGTGTGGAGCCAGGCTGATTCATTCCAACCTCTGCTGGGTTTTTAATATTTTTTTCATTCTTCAGGGCTCACGCTCAAATAGAAATTTGGGCTGGCAGAGACACCAAGGTCACCTCCCATCCTCAGTGCCCCTGCTAAGCTCAGACAACTCAGTGGCTGTCCTGAGGCAACGTTTCTGAAGGTTCCTTCTCGAGATCCAGAAATCCCCACATCTGCCCAATGATTCTTTTGGCAAGAGGACTGTCAGGGAGGACACTGTGTGCGCAACCTCCTGACTGCCACCTGAACGACTCCCTGCAAAGGACAACCCTGACCTCTATTTCGGGATGCTTGTACTTCTCGTTATGCTGTGAAGGCTGGTGATACTCCCAGAGGCTGAGGCTCCCCTGCATCCTTTTGGAAGGCCCGTCGCTATGGCGACTGTGTGCAGCTTTATGATCTGTTTGTTGTCCACCTATTTCAATCAGAAATGCTTCTGGAGCTTTTATATTGTCAGTGATTTTAATTCAAATCACTAGTGGGTGGTTATGAATTCAAGAGGGAGATGATACCCTGTGAGGAAAAAGTTTCAGAAGCCTGTGCAGTCCACTGTTGCATCAATTTATTTTTTCATGACTGAGACTTTTTGTCAATTCTATATCCATTTTGTGCCTTTGTCACAGTGCTCTGAGAACTCTGGAGAGAAAGAAAAATCTACTTCACCCCCTGGTTTGGATGCAAAATCCACCAAATTGCTCATTATGACCCAGCCAGGGTGGCCTGTGGCAGCAGGAGGATCAGCAGCGCTGCCCAGGTGCTCCTCTGCCTCAGTTCTTGGGGGATCGGCAAGTGCCAGGCAGGATGGGCCAGGAGGTCTTCAGGGGCAATTTTGGCCTGGAACAGACCAAGTCAGATCCTGGGTAGATCCTCCTCTTGGGGGTCCCAGCTCGACTAGGGGACAAATAGAAAGGAGAAGCACTGAGGGTGAAGGCTCAGAGTGTGCACATGGTAACTTCACCCACTTTTTCTCACCTGCAGATGCTTGTTCATCACTGAGGGACATTTCAGACCCCAGTGGTCACTCCTACAGGCTAAGAAGTTGATACTTTTACCTGCCAGATTGTAGTGCTTCTGATCTGATGACTTGTTTAACGAAGGATCACAACTTGCATCTGGGTCTTTATTGGCCTATCTCTCACCAGGGTTTCTACCTCTGTTTGGCAGTCACAATTTTCATTCCTTGCCTTCTGGATGTTCCTCCAGCTGTTCTGACCCCTCAGCCACAGCAGTCTTCTGGCACCCCCCTAAGTATCACCTCCTTCTTTTCAGCACATGGTCCTGGTTTTGCTGGGATAGAATCATAGAACCCATTTTCTGTTCAGGAAAACTGCATGTTTGAGAAGACTGCAACACCTGAATCAGTGAGAACAAAGTTGATAAGACACTGGTTTTGGTCATGGCCAGCCATCGTATGCAAGTCTCTATAATGATCAAGGTCTTTAGAAGTTCTGAGTTAGCCAGTTGCTAAAGCCAGGAGGAGACAAAGCCAGGGCAGCTGACCCAAGCTCACCAGCAGAAGTATTCCATATCATAAACATCACAATATAAATTAGGAAGTTTTCTGGGGATGGTCTCTCCTCCTGATGGCTACCATCACCGAAGGGTCTCACCTGTCATTGTGCTCTCCTGTTCATTGTGACTGCTATGTGTTCGCTGCAGCTGTGGTGCTCACAGGGTTTGACATCCATCATTCACTGCTGTTCGTGCACAACTTGTGACCACTGCATTGGCTGATATAACTTTGCGTACTCTCTGTTAGCATTAGTTTCTGGGGGGTTATTATTATTTTATTTTATTAAATCTGTGTCCCTTTCAATCAATGGGGCTCCTTTCCTTTTCCCGATTCCCATTCGCAGGGAGAGGTATCATTGGATGATAGAACAACGGGCTAAACGCAGACACGTCTAAGAATGTTAATGGTAGTACTTCGCACTTAATGGTAATATTTTAGGTAGGTATCTGCTTTTTAAGGCATTGAAATCTCTCTCTCTACCTATGTTGCATTTCAAACTTTCACATCCAAGCGCTGACATAAAAGAGCTGTTTGGCTGGAAACTCGTGGTTTGCTCTGTAGGTTTGAGATTATCAAGAAGGAAATCTTATTTCTCAACATCTANAAAGAGTGTGTCATTCACCATTTTTGATCACAGCCAACCCTTTGAAGGCAGCTTCACTCCATGCTGCTGAGCTTGCCGGCAGTCATAGCCCACCCAAGCCAACCTCATCCTCCAAGCACCAATTGTGAACCTGTCGGGTGATGCTCAGTTGCAGGGTGGTGGCTGCCATGACTGGCTCCTTGAAGGAAGTCTCTTCCCTATTTACACCAGCAAATACTTGGCAGAAGCTGATCCCGATGTCTGTGCCCCTCCTCTGGATAACCCCCATTTGCAAATGGGAGCACAGAGAAATGTTGGTCTTCTCACCTTTCCACATGTTTGGGACCAAGGCCAAGCAAGCGCTGCCCCTTGGAGAGAAAAGAAACAAAACACCGAGGCAGCACAGAAATGCTCGAACAGACAGAAGACATCACTCTAAGTTACTAGACAGCACAAAAACATGTGAAAAACCTGGCTGGACACCTGGGGTAACTAGGACCAGACCAAGGTGCTTCAGATGATGACCTACCACACATCAGAGACCCTGATGTGCATCGGCAAGCCAAAGGATGACAGTGGGTACTTTGAAAACCTGCAAACATGGTCCAGCCCTTGGCTCAAGGTCTGCGGGGAGCAATGTGTGGCATTTGCCCTCAATCATCCAGGCAGCAATGAAGAGTTGCCTCCCTGTTCTGGTGGCACCACGTTGACTTTTGGAAGGCTGTTCCTACTAGTGACGAGCATGCTCAAGTTGGCCCAGACGTTATTAAAAAGCTCTGCCAAGTGCTCTGGCTGGCTGTACGCATTAGCGACAAGATTATTAGCATCAGAGGAAATCCCAACTTTTGTTAGGAAGAATGTAAACAACTGCTGTTCACAAAAGAGCTGCTTCATTCAGCATCCAGGAAAGATTTAAAAAAAAAAAAGAA
>WEIS01035420.1:1445-12693 GCA_013389965.1 Todus mexicanus
TTGAGCTCTTGCTCAGCATTGCTCAGCTCCCCTCTCAGGCTGCTCTTCTCCAGCTCCACAGCCCCAGGGCTCTCAGCCTTGCCTGCCCACACAGATGCTCGAGGACCTGCAGCATCTTCGTAGCCTCTGCTGGACTCTCTCCTGTCGCTCCTTGTTTCTCTTGACCTGGGGAGCCCAGCACTGGCCCCAACACTCCCGAGGTGGCCTCACTGGGGCAGAGCAGAGGGAGAGGAGAACCTCCCTCGACCTGCTGGCTACACTCTACTTAACAGCAATCTTGTATGCAGATCTCACTCATAACTGGCCTTGCCATGCCCCTGCTCACATTTTGACATGACCTGTGTAGGTGCTACCAGGGCACAAAGCAGCTAAAGAGAAGCTGGCTGGCTTCCTCAAGTTCAGCTTTCCTGGGGAGACTGAAGAAGAGCTCACGACTCCGTTCCTTCCCCACCTCCGCAGCACGTCTGCCTCCTGCGTGGTTTCTCAATGCTCTTCTTGCAGACCCAAACTGCTTTTATGCAAGAAGCTTTGGAGTGGACTTGGAAACCAGCGAGCAGGTCATTCTAAAGGCTTCCGCTCCAGTCTGACAGATGGCTTTTAACAACCCTCTTCGAAAAATACAAACCACGTAGATCTCCAAACTTCACCACACCTTCCCATCAGACGGTTAATACCAGCCCCTGCCAGAGCCTTCCCTTCAGCGTGTTTTGATAAACCCACTGCTGAATTATAGAAGCAATTCCCTTTTATTGAAGGCTTAATGGCACAATAAAGTTGGCATTATTCAAATCTATGCAAATAAGGTGCATCCCTTAGTCACTTGGCACACAACGACTGCTTCATATGGTGCCTGAACATCAGAGTCCCACACCGGGAGAGGGACACAGAGGGGAGAGTGGGTGGACGAAGACCAGTGAAGGGGATAAGAGGATCTCACTTTTGGTGGTGGGTCAATCCGTATGAGCCAAATTGCCACCTAATGGCCCATCAGAATGAGCCGTGCCCTTGACAGAACACAGAGCACGCTTCCACCCCGCCAACGGGCACAGCAGCAGGAATGAACGTGCAGCCAGAAGATGACCTCCCTTCTGGCTGCAACCAGGATGGAGGTCAGCAAAGGGAACGCTGCCCTGCCTGGGATATGTTCGTACTGTGAGCAGATAACTGCAGCTGCTCTACCCGTCAGGCACCCTTCCCTACAGCTACTGCTTGCCCTCTGAGAAATACTGTGAGTGTGCTGGAGTGACAATTTCGGGAAGCTGATTATAAAATCATAGGATGGTTTGGGTTGGAAGAGACCGTTCAAGGTCACCTAGTCCAACCCCCCTGCCCTAAGCAGGGCCATCTGCAACTAGAGCAGGTTGCTCAGAGCCCCCAACAACCTCCCCTGCAATGGGGACAGGGATGGGGCAGCCACCACCTCTCGCACCAACCTGGGCCAGGCTCTCCCCACCCTCAGCACCAACAACTTCTCCCTTCTCTCCACTCTCAATCTCCCTCTGGCAGTTCCAACCCAGCCCCCTTGTCCTGTCCCCACAGGCCCTGCTCCAAAGTCTGGCCCCATCTTTCTGCCAGGCCCCTTGAAGCCCTGCAAGGCCCCCAGAAGGTCTGCGCGGAGCCTTCTCTTCTCCAGGCTGAACCCCCCCAGCTCTCCCAGCCTGGCCTCCCAGCAGAGGGGTTCCAGCCCTCCCAGCATTGCTGGGGCCTCCTCTGGCCCCGCTCCACCAGGTCCCTGTCTCTGCTGGGCTGAGGCCTCCCGAGCTGGGCCCAGCCCTGCAGGGGGGGCTCCCCAGAGCCCTGGCAGCAGAGGGACAGGATCACACCCCTTGATCTGCTGGTCACTAACAGCCTTAACCTTTCTCTTGCGATGGACTCTGACTGCCCCTCCACCCATGGGAATGGTGGGAAAACCCCAAAAACTGGGAGTCAGGAGAATGCAAACGTCAAACAAAGTCCAACAAACCAGCAGAGCCCTCCCAGCTTTGCTCCCAGATTTAAACTGGCCGTACTGGGCGATGCACACCCTCAGGAAGAGGCACAGCAGCAGCTGGTTTTTAACTGGAAAGCCCCATCACGCGTTTTGCATCGGGCAGCGCTGGGGAACAGTAACTACCCTTTTTTTTGGATGAAAACACAAAGTTAAGGGTATTTTACTAAGCGGTGACACAACCCCGTTGTTCCTGGAGACAGCCAAATCTGTCCTCAGCTGTCATCCACAGATGACTTTACCAGCCAAAACTGGGGCTAAAAAAGGCCAGCCATTGCAGTTGTTGATGAGTTTCGATAAGTACTTAAGACACATAAAGCTTAAACAATTCTAGAAGTTAAAAGCCGCAAGGGACCTATTAGGTCATCTCATTAAGTCCGCCTTCTCCAGCAGGATTTTCGACACAAAAAGGGCATTTTCCAGCCTTTGTCTGGGCTCCTTCGAGGTGACCCAGGTGCGGAGCTCAGCACCGGTTCCCTTAGGAGACAATTTCCCAGCCAGCCGCCCTCCGCAATCAAGTTGAATTGCGCGATGCTCAACCTAAAACATCTCTTTTTTTTCCCTTTCGTCTCGTTATTTCTATTTACGCTGCTTATATTTGACAAATTCGAGAGGTTAATAACGTGTCACATCAAGCTAATGGCTAGAACAATAAATATTCGGTGTAATTTAAAAAACGCAGCATCCATTTTACGGCGGTTCCGTAATAGACCTCCAGCAGATTGCTTTTCAAAAATGTATTAAAACAAATACTGCAGAGAAATTTTTTTTTTTCTTTTTTTTTTTCTCCTTAACAAGAAAACGTATTTCTGTGGTTTGATCAAGTAACTCTTCCATGGTTTTCAATTTCCAGTAAGGAAATTAAAATAAAGGCCAAAAAAAGAGAAATCTTATGGTGGGGAGAAGAGAAGTGGAACATTACTGAAAACGGTTCGACTTTCTTATTTGCTTCCACTTCGTCAGATGATTTCGCTCTGGAGAAGAAGGGTCAGATTCCATTTGCAAGTTTTTAAATGGTGCCATTAAAAGCCGACTGAACATTTGTAAAAGAAGTTCCAAGCAATTTTCTATAAAAAATAGAGTATTAAGTTTTAAAAATCATATTCTCGGGGTAATATGTATGGCCTCGGAGATAGAGATGAATGAACTTCCAGCAATAATTTGCAGCAAATGAGTCTAGATTAAAAATTCACATTTACCTTGTCCCCGATCGCTACCTTGGAAGTGACACAGGGGCTGGGGAATGAATTGCTCATGGCTCGGCCACAACGCTGGGTTCCTGCATATGAGGAGCTAAATAAAAATCACAGTCGAACCTTGAGTTGAACGCTGACAGTCTGAAATTGAAAATACAGATCCCAGCCCCCTGAGTTACCAAGAACTGGGAGCGCACACACAAACCAGCCTCCACAGGGCACCGAGTTTGCTCCCACCGCCTTTAACAGCTGCCTTCTATTTTCAAGCGCGCGTTGTCAACCCAGCGAAACACCGACACGAGCTCTGGGTGACGGCAAGAACTCGCTCGGCGAGTTTGTATTTCAAAAGCAGTCACCCTGAAATGACAAAATCTCGTGTCACCGCTCTGAGCGTCGCTGTTTGTGCGAGCCAAACCTCGCCGCCCTTCGTTTTCAATTCCCTGCCGATGCCCCGGGGAGGGGATGGGATGGCCGAGGCCACGGGTAGCAAAATATCTACGGCCAAGGGTGGATATTTATTTCGATTTTGTGTGGGTGAAGAGAGAGGCGGGATTTTTCTCTGGTTCTTTCCGATCATTTGGTTGGTTTTTGCACATGAAAAAGTGCAAGCCCAAACCCCAACGAAATAGGAGAGTTGGATGAAGGCTGCAAACGCAAGACACACAAAACAACTGCTTGGTATAAAGGAATGCAAATAGGTCCCCGATAGTGTTTTTGAGAAGCTGTTGGTGTTATTAGTACTTCAATCAGAAGAGCCACTCACTTGCACTAGAGGGAAAAAAGAGCTTAGAAAAACCCTCTTCTGCGGGAACCTTCGCGCTCCTTCCTCTCCCTCCAGCAAATTCCTCTTTATCAGCTCAAATCAGGGGCCGGTTTGCTGAAAACTTCACTGTCTTCCCATTGAAAACTAGTTAAATCTCAATGATCAGCCAAAATATTCCCTAAATACACGGGAGGCTTAAGAGGTATCTCCGCTGATCTTGTGACAGCTCCCTTGCAAACATTTATATTCTGTATTCTATTACGAAAGTGGCAAAAGTTACCCTAATTTTGCGACAGAAAGCAGAGGAAGGCATCCAGCATCAGGCAGCTGGCAAGAATTCATTAGCTGGAGGTTTTATTGGGTATTTTTGTCGCCGCATTCAAAGCACGGATCACAGGCTACGTGCGATTCTAATCCGTTCCATGCCCCTCGGCTGCCCAGATAACGCTCCCTCTTTTTACCGCTGGCAACTCCAGCTCGTGCCGAGGCTCCTTCAGAGGGGATCGCACGCTTTGCCAGGGATGAGAAAGCCAGCACAGGCAGAATTAACACCAAATATAAAGCACAAGGCGGGATGTCGCTTCTCGTTGTACGTCCTTCGTCACCCTGCTGCAACGGGAGGGCTCCTGCCGTCCGTCCACTTGTGCACAGACCGAGCCTAATGAGTGGAAGCGCTTTTGCTAAAGACAAGGAGACAGCTACGTGCTGACGTGCAAGGAGAAGCTCCCAGAACCAGCGAATGCTTGGAAGCCCAGAAATTATACATTAGAAATTAAATTGCATTTCGAAAGGCGAGTTAACAGGCAGGAGCAGCCTGCCTGAGACAGGTCAGGCGAGCGAAAACCAGCCTTTCTGGCCTCGAAGGCGGCACGGGAACCATCTCCAGCAGCTTGCCACATCAGATTAAGATTATTCCGTCTATATTTTCACCCCTCAATTGCATCCCCTTCCTCCAAGCATTATCACTTCAAGGATAATGAACGATTCTCACTTTCAGTTTATTTATTCCACCTATGAAAAACCTCAACCTGCTTCATCCGCCTCCAACGCATCTCGATAATCTGGTCATTATCTACTTAGGACTAGTTTTAGGTATCCCAGCTCCTTCCTTGCTCTCACGACCCCCAATCTCAGCTCGGTGAAGCAGGAGACTCGGTGCTCACCTGCCTTGTATGAAGTGGTTTGGGAGGTGGACACAGAAGCTGGTCCATCAGCACCTTTGATGGACTAATAATAATAGGCCAAGAACATGTGAACTAAAAGGGAAATGAGTCATCAAGAGTGACAACCAGAACAGGGTAACAGCCCTAAAAACAATCAGTTCCTTGGCCCTTAGCTGTTCTTCGCTGAACTTCTCCCACAGCACGAACGAGCCCAACATAGCAGGGCTCAGAGCTACGGGGACGAATTAAGACGAAGTCGCCCCGTGGAAGCGCTGGAGCTGGACGATGCTTCATTTCGAATCATTTCTCGCCACAGTCATGGCCCTGCAGCTTCCCCAAACCCTGCGCCCCGTGGCTCAGGACTTCTCCCTTCTCTGCTCAATCCTGACGGGTGCAGCTTCCCTGCAATGCAAAAGGGATTTCACAAGGGCACCGCTTGGATGCAAAACTCAAGTTGATGGAAAAGATAAATCTGTGGTCTCCTTTGCCCACTCCTAAATCAGCCCCAACGCTTCATCTCCGTGCTGCTCGAACAGATGGGACCTTCTGGCAGTCTTTAAACCACTCAGCAGCACTTTCTTCCGTAACAAAGCAAACTAATTACTAAAGATGCTATTTCTCATCAATTTTTCTGCTGTTTTGAAGGACCCGGCCAGCTTGGTGAGCTGATGTCTGATTAAGGATTCGCAGCGAAGCTGTTTTGCCCTCAGAAGCTCAACGCGGTAGAACTAAATTCACGTCGGCACGAAGGTACCGAACAGGCCAAATAAATTCCCAAAGAGTTCTTGCTCACCAAATCCTTCTCTCATTCCATGTAGGCAACTACAGATGGGGACACCCTGTCGCTTGTGGCTGCAAAGACAATCATCTCTTAGCACTGGCGTCACAGGTTGGATCTAGTTGAAGATGCTCCTGTTCATCGCTTCACTAGATGATCTTTTAAGGTCCCTTCCAACCCAAACCGTTCTATGATCCCTCTACACAGCACGGCGAAGGCTGCTCTACAGACCAGCTCAACCAGGCAAATGCTGCGTTTCACAGGAGTGTTTTTAAACCCTCTGAAAGCTTCCACAACAATTTTTTTTCCAATTTAAGGATAATTTTTTTTCTCGAATGCGACAATTTCCTCCTTGATCCCGTAGGCGTTTTGCTCAAGCTGAGCGTTTCCTTGCTATTCTTGTTTTTTCCCCAAGGATCTAGAAGCGTTAACAACTTCAAAGGTTGGACTAGATGATCCTTGAGGTCCCTTCCAACCTGGTATTTTATAATTCTATAAATCACGGAATCATTAAGGTTGGAAAAGGCCTCTAAGATCATCAAGTCCAACATTCTACCCAACACCTCCATGGCCACTAAACCACGTCCCAAAGTGCCTCATCTACTCTTTTTTTAACACCTCCAGGGACAGCGACTCCACCACCTCCTTGGGCAGCCTGTTCATGCTTCTATCACTTTCAAGACACCTGGAAATCAACGTCAAAAACTATAAACTTCCCAAACTCTTTCAGAAAAGCTTCTTCCAAGAAAAAAAGGCTGCAGAGGACTAGAGGACTTAAATAACAAGACCTAACAAAGCCTGAGTTACAGCAATACCCGTTCAGCTACTTGGATAAGTCCCAGACACCCAGGGATGTTAAATACTCTTTGAAAAAAACATTGCCACACGCAGCACCTCCGAAGGCACAAAGTGCTGCCGAGAAAAGGCAACAGATTTTGTAATAACTAAGCAAATTTAGTGGTGGATTGGCGATCCAGTGGGTATTTGTTGAGTGGGAAATAAAGCAAAGCAGCTAGTTCCGCGTTGCCTAGCTGCAGACTGCAATATGAATAGTTTCCCTGCAGGTAAATCACTTCCTATTACTTCGAAGTACCCCAGGAAAAATACTAATTGAAAACACGCTTCTAATACCGTCCAGCTGGAAAACATCAGTTTAGGATGGAACGCGCTTGACATCGGCTGCCAGTTGGCTACGCGCAATAGAAAAGGAAATGAATCCCTTGCAGACAAGACGCCCCATTTTCCACTTCTCCTTTGTAACCCCCAAATCAACTCGTTATTAAGCGAAGGCTTTGATTCACAGGGGGAAAGGAAAAAACCTCGATGCGCTCGTGGTAACGCAAGTCTGGATTTCTCGTGTTGAAAGGGAGGCTCCTTGAATTTTGACGCAGCGAATGGTGGAGTAACTGGAGAATGGCTCGAAATCCAACAACGTAGGAACGTGTCACTCTTTTCTTGGCTAATAATTAAAGAACGGAGAAAACACACACACACGAAAATGCTCTTTGACAATTCTGCATTGTCCCAGCTCAGCTTGCTGCAGCTCCCTCCTGCTACAAGATTTTTTCCCATGCAGGTGCAAAAGGGATGAAGAGAAGAACCGAAGCTCACCCCACAGATATGAAGCCAGCTTCTCCTATTTAATTTCATTTATACGCAGCATCCAACAGGCCAGACTATCTCAGAAGTGTCATTCCTCAAGTTGCTCAAAACCCACAAGCTTCCTGAGCTTCTGCTTCTCTCTGTTATTTCAAATTTGCTGAAACACTCTGGACTTCTACACATACTTATATAGAATCATAGAATCATCTAGGTTGGAAAAGATCTTCAAGATCATTGAGTCCAACCANTGAAGAAGCACGGCCAGCTGAACAAGGAGAGCAACAACACGCTAATCAGAACATGAGAGATCCAAAGTTTACTATCTTCTTTGTAGTTTTTAAGTGCAGACAAACTTATCAGATCACAACATTTCACACGGCTTTGTTCTGGCCCAATCGTACAGGAGAGGTGCTTTTAGGTAGCTTGTTTCCAGAAAATGGGAAGAGAGGAAGGGAGGGACCCCCAGACAGACCGACCGCAACCCAAAAACATCCACAGCCAAGCTACAGCCTCACAAATCTGCCTCCAGCTTGACGGGAACATCCAGACACATCCCACGGCTTCTTTGATGAAGCAATAAAAAGAGGGCTCATACTAATTTGTTGAGTGACAACCCAATTTTACAGGCGTGTATTTCAAAGTCTTGGTGAGCTATTAGAGGCTAATGACTTCCAGTGCCTCCCATCCCCTTAACACAAGTACCGAAATTCTAAGCGTTCTGGATCTGATCTAAAACCTCTGATCTGGAGTCAAATGAACGTCAGTTGGGAGCAGAACCACTCCGAGCTTCCAAGGAGTGGTCCCAGGGACAGGCCAGCTTAGCTGCCCAGTGACAGAATTACCCCAAATTATTGAGTACCTCGGGAAACTTTAATTTCAATACACTCCAAGGTTCATCTCTGCAAAACAGGCAGAGAGAAAGGTAACAATCCATTCACGGAGCACTCAAATGTGGAGCAATCACAGGAATCATTCGAGCTTGGGACTAAAGGTTTGGATGGAACACGGTGAAAAACCAGAACAAATAATGAAGACCACCCGTTGGAAAGCTTCTTCTCCACAGTGTCCACCCAGAACATGCTGCAAGTCACTGATAAGGTGGAACAAGTGTTACGACTTGCTATGGAGGATTAGATTCACACATAAATTAGGAAGAGCTAAAGCTACACATGCAACATGAATTGTGGCGTTTCCTCATCCTAAAGCCACGACTTAAATATGAATTCTTACTTAGCAAACAGAACTTGTGGGGTCATATTGCTTTCATGTGCTTTAAAATAATGAAAATACACTTTTGTAACAGAAAAGCAGAACCTTGCTCTCTTGCCACGGTAGCAGAAGGTGAGAAACTTCGCGCCGGGGCTAATCAGGAAGACTTCCAAAATAACTGAAGTCCAAATATAACAAACCAGCTACCTTAGGAAACAAAACTAAGCAGGGATCTTCAGATTTTTTTTCTTTCTGTGTACAATTCTTGCCAGTCAAACATCTCAGGAAAAAGATCTTCTAATTCATTAGTCTCCTTTTAAAGCTGCTTCTCCTAAAAATACAACATGTTGTGCCTCAGACCCTGCCAGCCTGCTGTAACACAATGATTCCTCCAGACTCCTACAGGCTCATCACGTGAAGTATTTGTATGTATATTTACAATCAGAAATATGCTCACACTATTCCGGGGCACAGACACAATCATGGTCCTGTTGGCTTTGAGATAGCCCAGAGAAGTGGTTTCTATCTGCAGCACCTATAGCGACTTCCAGCCAAACGTTCTACGGTGGAAAGCTGCTTTCTTCTCTATTGCGAGGCATAAAACCTAACAAGGCAAACACAAGATCTCATCCCCTGAAGTATAACTTTTATCTAAAGCAGCCCCAAAGTTGTAAACGCAGAACTGAAGGGATAAAAGCCAATGAAACCAGGATCCGTTGGCCCTCCCAGACTTACGGTTTCTCCCAGGTACGTAACAACCAGAGGATTTGGGATTATCACGTTAACCTCGGTTTAAAACGAGCCATCCGTGATTAATTGTGGTGAAAGGACCATCCTAAACCACCAAGCAGCTCTCACCTTTATGCTTCCCCCGATGAGATCTGGCGGCTCTTCATCTGTTTCTAAGGCAACGTTGATGGAGGCGAAGGGGCGACTTGCCATCTGTTGCATCTCGCGGAGTAGTTGCTAATTTAATAAACAGAAAAATATTATTATTATATTGTTCCAACACACAGATGATGAAAAAAATAATTAATATATAAATGCACGTCTCGGAGAGGTTTTAGCCAATACAAAGGGATATCGGTGAAGATGGCAAAATAACCTCCTGGTGTTTCACTGGGTGGAAGGGAACTGTGAATATTCACGCTACTACAACTTAAGCTATTGCAAGCAAAACTCCACGCACAGGCTAAACCTGGCTCGTTTTTGAGGGAAAACACATCTCTTAACATCTCCACAAAGAAATTATTTCCTTTTTTCAGCTGTGATACCCTAGTTGTTTGTCATCACCTGTCTAGGGCACGACTAAGCTCCACAGGATTTGTGGGAATCATTCTAGAATTAATCTAGCAGCCCTACACACCTCCTGCAAGAAAGGATTTGATACTTTACTTCACAACAGCCCTTGTAAAATGCTGTCAGGCGCCTATTGAATAATCATCTTTTTTTATTGTTTCTTTTCTGGACGCGGTAAATGTATCAAATGGCAAGCGTGGCCTTGTTGCAATGTGGTTTATGACAGCAGAAAACCCTTGTGCTCGATAAATCTCTGGCAAGCCTTCAGGACACAAGACATCTTTTCTTTGTCCTCTTAACTTTCAGAGAATCACAGAATGGCTTGAGTTGGAAAGGACCTTAAAGATCATAGAATCATAGAATCACGGAATCACCAAGCTTGCAAATGACCTTCAAGATCAAGTCCAACCTTCTACTAAACATTATGATAACCACTAAACCATGTCCTGAAACGTAACGTCTACTTGTTTTGTTAACCCCTCCAGGGATGGTGACTCCACCACCTCCCTGGGCAGCCCAGCCCAGGGTTTTATCCCCCTTGCTGGGAGGAAGAGCTTCCCAATATCCAATCTAAACCTCCCCTGGTGCAGCTTCAGGCTCTGCCCTCTCGTCCTGGCGCAAATCGCCTGGGAGAAGAGCCCATCCCCCTCCTCTCTACACCTTCCTTTCAGGGAGTTGTAGAGAGCGATAAGGTCCCCGCTGAGCCTCCTCTTCTCCAGGCTAAACAACCCCAGCTCCCTCAGCCTCTCCTCATAAGAGGCCAATTTGACACCCAAACCCTAATTAATCATTTATAGCACTCAATAAGCACTGACGAAACCCCCACAATTCTGCCCCAAATAAGCCACAAAAGACATTGTCCACATCCAGCCCAAGAAGAAGGAGAAAGGGAGATGCTGCTGCAATCCGGCACGCGCCTCGTTTGCACCCAACTAATGACACCATTGATGGAACTCATGAACTTTCTCTGGGCTTTTCTTTGCTACGTCATCTTTTAATTTTGGTGAGTTTGGGGCTTTTTTTTTGGTGTAGAAAATCGGCAGGATGTCTCGAAGCTTGGGTTCAGCCAAGGTGGTAGGAGGGCAGGATGGAACTGAGGTTGGGGAGGTATTGAAGCACCTTACGGCTCTGGTAAAGAGAAAACAGCAAGTGGGAAAGTTTTGCTTTGTTTCTGAAGGGGAAAAAAAGAGAAAGAAAAGGAAATTAAAAGGAAAGAGAAGCGATAGGGGAAGGGGGAGGGGAAGGAAAAAA
>WEIS01035422.1:0-17498 GCA_013389965.1 Todus mexicanus
CCTTCACCCAGGTCATTGATGAAAACGGTGAGCAACAATCTAATCAAGAATTAAAATATTGATCTTTACCTAGAATGTAACATAGATTACCATCTTGTATCGAGCATGTGGTTCTTCAGTTCCAAAGCACTCCTCTGAAAAGTAAAAAAAATAAAAATAAAAAATAAGATTGCTACTAACATGTGAACTGTATTTAAGTAAAACAAAATAGCACAAAAAAGAACATTTCTTTATCGTTAGCACGATAGAAAATTAAACACCGAACTTCAAAGTAATTGTGCCTTTTGCTTTTTGCAGCAGCGAAAGAGTTTATTATTTCACTGTTTCATCTCACCTTGTGTCAGGAAAACATAGGACACAAGTAGTAAAACACAAAGTAAATATGCACATATCTTTACACCATGTAGTGTAGCTATAAATCTTGCTCTTTGATAACAGCTGTACCATAGCAATCATTTGGGTAGTGCAGCTGCCACAACAATATCAAATTTTATAGTTAAAAAGCAGTCAAAACTTTAATGGTACAGTGGAGGTAGATATATATTGTGCTATAAATAAACATTATCTAATGAAGAAATGAAACATGTTTATTTTTCCTAGACATATCGCTCAATATCGTATATCTTTGCTCCTGCAAGCTGCTATAATAGCAGCCATTATACTTCAGCGTGTATAACAACAAAGTCTGTAGTTGTACTAATTATGTTGGATTTAAATGAGGGATGGGAGAACTTCAGACAATGTGGCCTTGCAAGCGAGGCCTTCATTTCATCAAAGCGGTATCTTAAAATGTTATCAGAGTTAACATGTGCTGGCAGAGGTTCTGAAGTGGTTGGGAATGCAGTGAGAAACGAGTGGGTTTTCCCCTTAGACGATGACTTCTGCTGTGTTTGTCTGACACGGTGTAATCAATCTGGCGAGCAGGAGACCATGAGAACTGATGTACTAGTTCAGAGGAGTAGCATTATTCAAAGCCATGAAAAAACCTCTGAAAGGATACGAGAACACACAGGTCTAAGCAGAGGCAGGCTCACATCCCTCCCAATGGCTCAAACACAGTCTCCATGAATTAACTTCCGTTTCTGGAATTACTGGTGTGCTCATGTTGAGTCAAGGGATGCAGTGAGAGCGTTGGTGGCACTTACGGAGATGTTCACCTGCCTCCTGCATGAAGAGTGAGTGACTGTATGGAAGCGCGGAAGAGATCTTCAGCAAGCATGCTAGAAATGTCGCATTTTGAAGAGTCCACAGAACGTGATTCGTCATGCTACGTAAGGAAGGGCCACAAACCGCTGTCTACCATTCAGTTGTGCGTTCCTTCAAGCATTTTCACAGGAGTCCTCAGTGAACATCTGAAATATACCTCCCAGTCTCTTCTACCCACTGCACCAGAAGTAATGGCAAAAAACTATCTGGAAACCACACATGGGGTACTTTTTGATCAGCACTGAAATGCTGGTGCAGACCAAGGGTAGACCCAGTGCAGTATGATCACTAACTAATCTCAGTCCAAGATTAACCATAAACCATAAACATGGTAGATTTGAGGTCCTCAGCATCAACTACACTCCTCTTCAGATCCATCCCTCTCCTCCACTGCTCACTAACATAGACGTAGCCTCAGACCACTAAATAAAAGACCAAAACACATTGCTATGAGGTGTCACAAGATGAGAAAGAGGGGAAAAATATCCAGGGCTCCTGCAACACTAGGGAATTTGGCAAATAAAATTAATGAACTACATTCTCTTAAAAAGAATTCTTTGGTAGTTGTGTTTCTGCCTCTTCACATCAGAAAAAATGATTCTAGAAACGTCCTCCCATCCACCCCGCACTTCCCCAGAAGGGAGATTCCCACCTTGCCTGGAATTTGCCTCCTGTTCAGCGTGGGTTTCTCTGAAAGTCACACACGGACACCCTGCTGGGAACAGCAGCAACCCAGGGAAGCTGATCCATTGGAGATCAAATCCCTGACAAACAGCTCACCGCAGTTAAACTTTGTGCGTGCCCACCATCGGAGATCCTCAGGGTGCTTTCGCTTGCCATCAACAGCACATTTATCTGAAAAACCCCATGAGATGTTATAAAATAAACCCCAACAGCTGTTAGCAGAAGATGACAAATCCTAGACACCTTTTTGTCACATTGCAACCTATGTGATTTTCTCCATGTTTACAAACAAATTGCTACAGAAAAATATTAAGTCCTGGCATTTAGAGAAGCTCTAGAAATTACTCACTCCCCTGGAATTCTGCATGACAAATTAAGACTATGCTTCGACTCCTAATAAATGTAGCTAGAGCAGAGTTTCATAAACATTCTTGAGATTTCTTCTGTAACAGCTTTATTTTGGCTCCCTACTTTTCTTGCTTAAACAAATGGAAAGGTTGGCTGATATTGTCAAAATACAGCACTTCTCATGAACCAGGAGTCATTTATTAATGTAATTTATTGAGCCTGCATTGTAAAACACAAAATCATATTTCTGCAGGGGGAGGGATAAACAAACAAACAAACAACAAAAAAACCCAAGACCCTCATTACCCTAAGCTAAGATTATTTTCTTCTAAAAGACAAATCATTGCGATTGTGGATTCTGTAAGTAAGATTATGTGCTTCCAGAGCTGGCCTTTCAGAGGCCAACAGGGTAAGTTTTAACGAACCGTGCAATGCTGGGTAAGAACAGAACAGATGTTTGCACAACCATCAGGTAGACCTTTGTTTATATAAATACACGACAGCAGATAATATCTAATACCTTTCTCACGGCTTAAAATAACCTTGCCACTAAAAAGACAAACAGGCTTTGTCCCAGTTGTGAACATGCTTAAAATCTAATTAATACACAGCTGATTGCAAAGCCACCGAACTGCTTGGGCAGGGTCGGACCTGTCATCCGGCATCACCTCTTTCATGACACCGTCTTAATCTCCTCCTTTGTCATTATATTGCAGTTTTTGCTCTAAAGGTTTCTGCACTAAAAAAGTGGGAAGGTGAAGCCACAGTTCAATTCAATTTATTTTTATATTGCCTCCCATACAAAGTCTTTCAAAAACACTTTATAGTGAGAGATAAAATAATCATATAACACTTGCCAGAATTCAGCACGGTCACTTTCATAACACTGGGGGTAAAAGCTACGTAAAAAGGAAGTAAAATTTAGAGAATTTAGAGTGTATTATTAAATATGCATTGGTTCCACACAGTATAGCAATGAGAGGATGGAAGCAGATCCTTGTTATGTTGCCTTTACAGCCGTTCCTTGAGGTAGGAGTGTCCCGGGAGGAGGGAGAGCATGGTATAGGCAGAGGAGCTGCTGGAGGGGCCGAGGAAAACCCTTCTAGCGCTGCAAGGAGCACAAGATGATGAGTCAGTTGTTTCCCCCCATACATAAAGCACAACTTCCATTCAGAAAATGAGAAAACTTCAGGCAATGTTGACAAAGAAATGGAAAAACACACCTAGTCGCTAATGTTCATCATCTGACAAACACAACCCTGGAATAGCCATGCAACCAAGGAGGGAAATGCTTCTGCAAAAGAGGAGCCTATAATGGGCAGCGAAGCAAAAACTATTTATGATGACACCATTATTATATTTAACTTCAATAATTTATAAACACTCCGTGTCCAAAACCTGACCCTCTATTAAGTAATGCAATTATTTATAAGGATAAACCTGGAACCAGGTGCCTGCCGTGCATTGACAGCACAGCGTGAGCAGCAGCCTGCGCACAGGGACTGATCCAGGAGCCGGCGGGTGGACTTTGTTTACCTGCTAAATCCATTCTCATGCAGAAAATAGGCACAGAAAAAGTGCCTCTAACCCTATCTAAACAAAACCTGAACATCAGAACACTCACCCAGTTTATTCCAGTATAATCTCAAGCGACACAGAAGAACGATGCTCGTATCAACACCCGGATCATTAGACAAAGAGTGTTATAAATTCCGTGATATAGCCTCAAATTGTCGTTCTTGATGTTTACTGCATCTCTGAGGCCCATCATTTCAGAAGCCCACACATACGGGAGCCTGGTAAAAGAGCATTTCAGAAAATATTTGGGCAACAGCTAATATTTCTTCCCACCTATCTTCGTGCCCACACCGCTCAACCCAAGTCACATCTTTATAATGCACAGGAAGAAAACACAATATATAGTAACTCATTTTCTGACCTTTTAATATTTCTGTCATTGATTGTCAGAAGTGAGGACTGCTCTCTATCCTAAGGTGATGGATTATTTAATTAACTATTGACCTTTTCAGTATCAGATGTTGACAATGAATGCGCTCCTACGTAAGCTGCCTCCTTTGGATGCTGTTCAGTTCTCCGTTGTCCGTTGATTTGTCTCACATTTTGGTTTTTTAGGCCCAACATTTCTATTACCTTCATTTGAAAACAGGTCAAAGTCTGGTATTTAGCGAGGAATGCTTTTATGATCTACTGCTTTGAGCTTTCTTTTGAACACCGGCTGTATTTATAGCAGAATTTATATGAATATTAACAGAATTCAGTCTTTTGTAGATAACATCATTTCTACTGCTTACCTATTACTTAGGTTTCTGGCATGATTCCAGGATGACTTCTTCTGCACCAGGAGGTAAAGCAGCCTACACGGAAAAGAAAATTGCTCATCATCTGTGCACACGGGTCAAGAGGCGTCCCAGACTGAAAACTGTAAGAATCATTTGATATTACACTTTGCCTTCAGGCCCAGCAAAGACTCCAGCCAGGAACATGACATTTATACCGAGCACCTTTAAAAAGCAAGAATTCCACCACTTTCCCACATGACAGGCTGCACGAAGCTTTGCTTACACATAAGCAAACCAACTTGAAGAGTTTTTTCTCCCAGAAAATAAACAGAAAGGCTCCAGATCTTCAGCCTGTAGATCCAGGATCCCAGTGCTCCCTTCTTAGCAATTACATGTTCAACTACAATCTTTTTATAAGCAAACAAGGTATTTTCCCCCACCAGCATGTTGTTGGAATCGAACACCAAGCAAATGATCCGTGCCTCCAGGTTGTCAGAGAGATTTACATGTGACTACACAACACTTTGGGTATTCCACCGTGATTTCTCGCCAGGGCCAAGCGAGCTGATTAATCTAACATATTCCTGGTAGAAATCATCCAGCATTTCTCCAGGAAAAAAAGTGCACGGCCTGGCACACCTTCGCAATAAATATTCTCTACTAATTTCATCTGTTCACACAGAAAACACTATATTTTTTGTCAAACCTATACCATTTAGAAGTTTTGGGGACTTCTTCGTATGCTAAATCATCATTAACGTTTCTGCAAAGAGTTCTATTTCCTTATTTATTTTGGTAACTAATTTGGTGATCATTTGGTACAGCCACTTAAGAGGAACAAACTCCATAAAGAATCCCCGCACCAGTAGAAAATCACAATTAACAAAGTTCCAGAAAGGCTGTTCATAACAAATCATCATTTTCCCCTATTTCTTTTATTTATTTATTTAGTCTGAAATTAACAGCAGCACACCCACAGCAGTAAATACTCTTATCGTTGATGGATTTGGTAAGCGGTTTTAATCAGAAGCTTTCCTTTTGCATCAATCAGCTTTCCCCGTAACCTAAGCGAGACCCCTACATATGTCATCGATAGACCCAGATAGAGGAGTTATAAGTCTGATTTTTTGTGATGTTAATGCAATATTATGATAGATATCTATTAGCGGGGAGAGCGGAATAGCAGACAGACTCCAGCGCCTTTGACAGCGGCTGCTCTTTCTATGTCAGCGTCAATCCGCGCCGGAATGGCGAGGAATGAGCGAATGTGACAGGAGAGGACCGCACCAATTATGGATGAAGGGATACTATCTACTCCCACTGGTTGATGTGATTTATTCGACGGTCCTTCTGCATTTACAGAACAGCAGATTGGAGCTGCTTATGAAGTGACAAATAGTGCTCAATGACATTGACTGACTTGTCTGATCAATTTAGCTTGTCTGAAAAGTGGCCGTGAATTGCTGTCCGTGTTGAATGACAGTAAGAACTGTCCCGGTTCAACTTTACTGACGTGAAATCTCAAACGCCATTAGAAAACTGATAGAGATGAGTCCCTTTAAACAAGGAATACCACAGTCCTGAACAAGGAATGAAAACCAGTAACCTTTCCTATAGGTCTGCTTTGAAACGCATCTCGCTTTGTGAATGATTTGTCTTTGAGACCTTGTCAGTGGAACGTTTTTATTCTAAGTTCCTGAATATTTTATGTGTTTTGGTAGAGACAGAATGGATCTGATGGAGGGGAAGTAAGTGGAGTTTTCCTGCAAGAGTTGACAAAGCAACTTTTCATGTTTTCTAGTAAAGTCGTCCACTGTCCTGCTTTTATTGAGCCTTGAGTCATTAGACTAATTTTTCAATTCAGAGCTCCTGGAATCTGGTGATGATGTAATCCAGCTTTCATATTAAAAATCAAGAAGAAAAAGGAAAATAGGAAATTCCTGGGCTTGTGGTCAGAAAGCAGCTTGAAAATGTGGTTTCAGTGAACCCAGTACAATCAAAATCCAAGAGAAATTGGGAGCCAACTTACACACTCTGAGCGGTTTTGGGGGGTTCTGAGAAGGTATCTCAGGACTATAGGAACCTGCCAGGACTTTTTCCACATTTGGGGTTAACGACACAGGAACTTCTTAGAAGTCAGGTTCATTTGGATAGAGCTGTTGTGTTAATAACCCAGCATTGAAAACTGTCAAACTTTCCCTGGCCAGTAGCCCATCTAGGGCTGTTAAACGTGAAGAGGTGGCAGAGTAAGGCTGTTGGGTGCCATAGAATTCTCGCTGCTTTTTGTGAGCCTCTGCACGAACCTTCTAAAAATTCTGGAATTACATGATAAGGTGTTACTCTGCGTGAGGAAAGATCGCACAATGCGGCCTTTAAACAAAGACTGAATTAAAAGCCATTGAGAAGCTGCTAACAACTTGTATTTTATCCAGCGTTCGATTAGTATTTTTATAAAGCCAAAATCTTGCGCCACCTTATAAATAATATGATACTTCTTATATGAAGCAGGCACAGGAGTTACCTGCAAATGTTAATTCTGCGTATAAATATATACAAACTGGTGAGCGGGTCTACATACACGTTTCAATATATATATGTGATCATACGTACATATAAATCAATGTCTGTATGTGGGGGGTGCATGTGCACTGTTCATTATATATTACAATATTAAACTGCTATCCATGCACAAGTATATTTATGCATATATTTCAATTTATTAGCGCTAGGCAGTCCTTTACAGACTTAATAAAGAGCACCGGCATCATAAGCCAAGAACCATTTTTCCCTTTCCCTGTATTATTCAAATTTATTAAACAATATTTCACATTTGTTTGACACAATGTCAAACTCGGGACTCCTAAAGAACTGCTGCAGCTTTGGAACTGTTATGCTTTCTTGGACTTTAATCATTTTTGGCAAGGCTCCATTTCCTGTCAGAAAGTGAAACAGCTTAGGAATGTCATTTTCACGAAAGAAAACAGAGAGAATCCGAGAGGAAGTTCTCCTCCACTCCAGAGCCCCTAAGATACTCAAACACACTCGCAGGAGGGCTGGAATACATCAAACATTAGCAGAGGGAAAAGGACACACTTTTCCCACATTAAAATACATGGATAAAGTTGAACTTTTGCTAAAAATAGTTCCCATGACTAATCCTATTAAGTTTTTAAAAAATTGGGCCGTATCTCCCTTGAAGTCAAATTGTTTTTTAACTTCAGAATGACATTAGAAAAAGACTCTAAAGTGCCTTTGCTGAAGTCAGAGTCCCTGGAAGATTATTTTTTCTTTTCCTTTTTATTTTTTTTCCTTTTTTTTTTTTTTTCCTTAAGTGAGATATGAAAAATGAGGACAAGAGCACGGATCACTCTTCTAAAAGGGCAATTTACCTATTGAAGAGGTGGGGAGTATCAGGCTCTCCCAGATCATTGGTCCTGATTTACTTTTAAAAAGAGAAGCTCTCTAAGGAGGGAGGAGGTTAAAAGGAGTGGATTAAAACTAACCCTTAGCTCTACCAGCTTTGTGCCTACAGAAGCTGAGCACAGCCTCAGAGGGAGAGGTGTACAAAGTCCTGCCACACTTTGGGGCAAGAATCACTTACTTATTTCATTCAGGGGGCTACTTATGTAAAAAACACCTTGACTACTTGTTGCGATGAGCAAACGAGCAGTGACCAGATGGATTTTGAGAACGCAACCCACACCCCAGCAGGAAAAACACTCCACTAGCAAAGCTCATGGTTCCCACCACACCTCAGCCACGTTAGCAGTAAATATAACTAAGGATTTCTGACAACCACCAGATCCACATACAGTTTATGAATCCTAGTCAAGGCTCCTCTGGGTGGTTTTCTATCAGACCAAACACTTTGGGTTTATTCCGAGGTTTACACCATCCCTGTTTGTTTGTGCTAACACAAGAGACAGATATCCCAAGCTATGGCAATACCACGGCTGTTTTACAAGAACAGAAAGGAACTGGCTGCAAAGGATGGTAAGAATCCATTTCTAAGGAAAAAGCCATTTGCAGCAGGACACAGAGAAAGAGGATATTTAGCTCAAGGAATTTGACCTAAATCCAAACAACACTCACGCACAACCAGGAAAAGTAGGTAGTTTTATCTGTCACACTTTCCCTAGAATTAGGTTAAATACCAAGCAATGGGATTTTAGGCGCCTTGCAAATGTCTTAGCTCTCTTTGCTTGGTTTGCAGAGTGTCCTTAAATCTGTGTACCTCAACACATGCTGCCCTGTAGACCAGTGGTCAGTGAGTCTAAGGACATCCCAGCACCACGGTCTGCAGGACCTGAACAGCAGAGTGCAAAAAGCTGAGCAGAGAGTGTGACATGTCTTCAAGGAAAAGATGAAACCCTAAAGGGAAAAAACACAACCCATGCACATGGCACAAAATGCACGCATGTTTCTAGATCAGGTACAAGAAAGGTCAAGATTTGGCGTTAATGAAACCCTTATCCTGCTGAAGCGCTAGAGAAGGAGGTTAAAGGGGCAGTAAAATGAAAATTATGAACTTAGTTAGTAATAAATTTACACTTTCTACATGTTCTTAGTGGATTTTCCTATGAATAGATGATCATGGAGCATAGACAAAGCAATGGCCAAGGGGATGAGGAATGGAGTGGTCACAGGAGTCATCTACTTCCATAAACCTTCACAGCTTCCAATTTAAATGCATCCTTCATCTGCCTTCTGCTCAGCACTGAGGGGGAAGCAAATGAGAACAAGTTTGTACAGGTAGACACACAGGCGTGCCCTTAGGGAAGGGAAAAAGCAGCGCAGGTTACGGTAGGAAAACAACCCCCTCACATGTGCTTTTTCTCTCTGTGTCTCGGGCAGCGCGGGTCAGGTACGATCGGGTGGTCCCAGCATGTTACACACACACCAGGGGACTGTAAAAACTCTCAGCGTCAGCCTACATCTGCTTGCATTGAAGTCGTCCCCCCCCACCCACACTCCACCAGCCAAGGAGTTAGGTCAATAACGAAACACTTGTGAACACGTCGCTCTCCACATCGCTCCTTCCCACCCTGCTCTGAAACCCCTTCAGTAAGTGTTTTCCTTTCTGCCCCCAGCTGAGCTTTCACAGTGCTCTCTGATGTTCCTGCAAGGATTAACTCATTTCTCCAGCCCAAACCTCGGCAGTAGGTACCTTCGGTCTTCCCACCATGCCACTGCTAGTCATCCCGACAGTATCTTCTGCCTCAGACCAGCTTCACTGCTCAATCTCTAATTCAGAATTAACACTTGGCTTTTTTTGTTAAAAGTATAACTTTGTGTCTACACTTATAACAATGTCTTGTAGCAAGTTAGTCACCTAGGAACATTTCCAGTCGTTTATTCTCGAGCACGGGCTATGGGTTTCCATGGCTATATTCCGCAGGAAAAAGAAAAAAGAAAAGAAAGAAAAAAAAAAATAAATTCCAATTTCACATGTAGATTAAATACTTCAAAGCCTCAAACACTCAAGCCATCACTAACACATTCGAGAATATAAACTGGAATGAATTTTCAGGATGTAGTAGGCTAAAACTCAGCTTTCAGAGCGGCAAGATTGAAGTGCACTTTGACACAGTCCCTCCTCACCCCCCCCCCCCTCCCCACACCCACTAACTCTTCCTTACCTCATCTCCTTCTCATACTTGGCCCCATCTGACAGCAGCTGGCAGTCACCGGTTGACACCAGAGCCCACGAATTTGTCCAAGCTACAGCTCAGCCTGCACTCCCGACCCGTGTGCTCCAATCACCATAGTGGCAGTTTATATTATAAACCCATGAAGTCAACTCATGACGTGTTCCTCCAAAAATCTCTCCATTCCTCAGCACCCGGTCTTCATTCAAACTCATCTTTAACTTCACGGTGCCACGTATGATTTCCTGCCAATTAAGACAAACGCTGGCCCTCGGTTTACCTCAAAGCCATCCAAATCCTTCACCTTCAAGAACTACTCTGCAAAACCGCTGCTCATGCACCCTGACAACACACTGAGCATCCATTTCTTCAACGGAGCCTAGGAAATGCTGTTTGATGAATCATCATTAATGTTTTGTTCGTATTATGGAAGGAGTTGTCTTTTGTACTGGGGGAAAGGAACCTGGAGAGTGAAAACTAAATCTGAAGCTATACTATTTTTCTACACAGTTATGTGTAAGTAAGGCACTTACTAAGCCTAACAACAAAAACAATAACAAAAAACAGGGAAAAAAACAAACCTACAATTCATAAGTGATGATCACCATGACTATTCTTGATATGCTCTGTCACTTAAATACCAGCCTTCTCACATTCCCATTGCTATAGGTGCCTCTGAAACTGTAGTTCACACATCACCCTCCTCCCCTCTTCTGTCCCAACTTTGTACCTCCTCATGAGTATCTCACACAGCTATCCATCAACCTTCCCCTTTCATCAGCTCAACAAGCCCTTCAAAGATGGTCAGAACTTCTTGCGGCCTCTCCTTTATCCTCCAACCCCCCTCTCCTCCCCAAATTTCCATTTATATCTAGATCTTTGCAAGCCCAACTCTATGTAACGGGCAGGAGAGGGCCTGAGCCTGGATTGTTTAACAATGCCTTGAGGGGCTTATTCACCAAAGTTCGACGCTCTGATGAACAGCTTGCTACAGCTCTAATGGTAAGGCATATAAAATGCATCATACATTAAATTTAATGTTGCCTCATTAGTCTTAATTAGATTCCTACATTACACTAGGATTATAGTTTCTTCGTGTTTATGTTTGCTCCTAAAATCAAGTCTACACTAGAAAACAGTTCGGTGTACTTTCTAGCTTTTGAATAAATATACCCTGAGTTGATACCTACCGATACTCTTAACCTCGAAGAAACAGAAATCAGGTGATACTACAATTGACTTGTGGATAGACTATGTTGAGTCAGCCACAAAGGAGTACATTTAAAACCAAAAATTATACTATGTAAACGTTAGAAATTACTTGTGTTTCAAAGAGAAAAGCAATGAAGGGAAAGGAACGGACTGTTTCAAACCAGCGATGGTTTTTTTCTGTTTCTATGGATGCTTTGATAACTTGTTCTCATGTTAATTAACATTGTTTTCTGCACTAAGTTTTTCACAGTTTATGTACTTCAATCTGTAATATCTGTTCCAAGACGATGTCACAAATTCAGCTTTGGAGCTTGGCTACAAGTTGATATAAATGTAAAGCACATCCCATAATTAAACATAATGACCTGCTCCAGAACCATGGCATGGTAGCAGCCAGCAGTGAGTAGAAAAAAAGATGACCCAAATCATACTTTACTTTTTTCTCAAAACGAGACAGATAGGGAGCTGTTGCAGTGCATCCAAAGGAGGTCCCAAAGAATGATTAGAATGTTGGAACCCTTCTGCTACTAAGAAAGGTTGAGAGAGTTGGGGTTGTTCAGCTTGGAGACAAGGCAGCTTTGGGGAGATCTTCTTGTGACCTTTCGGTACTTCAAGGGGCCTGTCAGAAAGATGAGGACAGACTTTTCAGCAGGGCCTGTTGGGACAGGACAAGGGGGGATGGTTTGAAACTGAAAGAAGGGAGATCTAGACTAGATAGAAGATTATTTTTTTTTTACACTGAAGATAGTGAGAATCTGGCCCAGGTTGCCCAGAGAGGTGGTCAATGCCCCATTCCTGAGACCATTCCAGGTGGGGTAGGATGGGACTCTAAGCAACACGTTCCAGTTGCAGATGTCCCTCCTCACTGCAGGGAGGTTGGACTAGATGACCTTGAAAGGTGCCTTCCAACACAAACCGCTCTATGATGCATTTCACTAGTGCCAAAAACACCACTCTGACAGGTCCAGAAATGGAGCTCCTGGAGCAAAAGCCTTTCTTTTACCCAAGGAAAGAAACTACATATTTTGGGATTTCCCCTATCACCCAGATGGTACCTGCTCATCTCCTCGTGGTGGTGAGCTATCCCCCAATGCCACCACTGCCCTTGCAGACTTGCACCAACTCCCAGCATCATCTCCAACCAATACAGCTCCACCTACTGCAACCCAAATAACTGGTTTTGTATGACAACCCCACCTGAAATGGCATTTATATTTTAAATAACTATGACTATCTAAGGTCTATTTTATGAAAAGAAGTGTATATAGAAAATTAAACTAAAAATATTTTTTTCTATATGACTTTTTGTTTTAATAGGAAAAAGTCTGGTTACACTGGAATTGTTTGAGGAAGGAGGTTTCTTTTCAAGACTTTCTTCTCCAAACTACTACTAAATTATTGAAGCACCCCATCTTTTTGCAATTAATTTAATTAGCGCTTTTCATTTTTAAAAAGGTAAAAAAAAATAGCATTTTTTTTAAATGTCAAACTGAGCTTGATTGTTTTAAACATTGAAAAGATGATAGTTGGTTCACAAAAGGCTGTCATTCTTAACATTTTGGCCCAGATCTTGCCATGAAATAATTCAACCTCTTGGAACTATTTCTCACCTAGTACAGAGTGCAAGTCATACATGTTTATCTATTTCATTTCAGCTGACTTATCCGAGCATCCACAGCAGTATAGGAGCAAAGAGAGAAGCCAATTAACATTATTACCAGTTAACGTTCTGCTGATTTTTCTTGAGATCATTTCCTTTCATGTCCCATGCGATTAATTTGATAAAATTTAATAAAATTTCATTGAAATTTGCATGTGGCCGGTCTTCCTCGTTAATGAGAATTTGAAGGATATTATAAAAAAAAGACAGTGCAAATCTATATATTTCATTTGCTTAAGGGTTTAGAAAAAGATTCTTTTCTTATCCTTCTTGGATTTTCCATTTTCAGGAACTTTTGCAAAAAAATGGTGCGTTTGAAGTATTCTCACACTGAAATGCGCGTATTCCAACCGTCTCACCAGGTACATTAAAATAACATTATTTCCTCCGAGATAAAACAAGCTGACTCAGGCTTGGAGAAAAAAAAAAATCCTTTCCTTGGCTCAGGAAATGGGGAAATACTTCTGAAAATTTTCAAGACCTAGCTGGCTTTATAAGTAGATCAAAGTCTAAATGTTTGTATCAGAGACAATAATAAAACAGTCATTTAAATGGCTAAGACAGAGATTTGACAATATCCATCCCCGAGCACATTAGAGTGCACATGTACTGACTTTATACAAACTGGAATTTAAGCTTTACATCCATCTACGCTACAGTAGCACGTTGGCCTTAGGACTGACGTCTTGGGAAAGGCCTACGCAACTCAAAAAAGGAAAAAAGGTTTACATTTTCTAAAATCCCCTAATCCTGCCTGTTTGCCGTCTCTCCATAAATTGCTACCTTTTCCTGAGGGGATAAAAAAAAAGCTCAGTGGTTTCTTCAGTTCTTGGAGGGCTTTGTCATATTATATTCACCAGTGAGGAAAGAAGGAAAAAAAAAAGGACCAGGTGATCTCCTGTGGCAAACTGCAGCTATGGAAGAGCTTAAATCCCAAAGAAACAAACCAAAATCCCAGAAATGCACAAAAATCCCACCATTCTTCAACATAAATTCAGAGAATATCAATATCTTTCAATAAATATGAATGAGGGACATAGCAATGCGTCACTGATGATTTCACAGGAGGAAAGACAACTGGATGCACTAAGTATGTCTCTTTAGCAGATAATATCGTGTATAATCACCATATAGCATAGAGCATGTGAAACAAATTGGTTGCCCAGAGAAGTGATAAAAGCCCCAGCCCTGGAAACAATCCAGGTCAGGTAGGACGGGTCTCTGCGCAACTTGATCTAGTTGCAGATGTCCCTGTTTCCCTCAGTGGGGTTGGACTATCTGACTTTTAAAAGTCCCTTCCAATCCAAGCCATTCTATTCTTTCAAATTTGGGAGAAGAGGGTTAAAAAAACATAACTGAGTGATGAGCTTACGTTTGCAAAAAATGTGATATGGATGCCCAACAAATCTTCACTTTCTATCCTAAAATTAAAAGTTTTAAGAGTCCGTAAGACTTCTCAGAATTGCTTCTTTTGCCAAAAAGACGCCAGAAAAGTCAACTTCGTCTCTTGCACGGTGGATTTGCTGCAAACAGGACACAGCCAGGTAGATCACATCCACGCTAAGACAACCTCCAGCAAAAAATAATAGACATTGTAGGAAGGCTGGGACTTCTTTTTTCTCTTTTTATTGCCTTGCTGAGGTGGCCTGTGGCAGTAAGGATGACCAGCCNGAAAAGGAGGCCATAAGGAGAACTTACTGCAGCCTTTCAGTGCTTCAAGGGGCCTGTCAAAAAGATAGGGTCAGACTTTTTAGCAGGGCCTGGTGCAACAGGACAAGAGGTGATGGTTTGAAATTAAAAGATGAGAGGTTCAGACTATATAGAAAGAGGAGATTTTTTTTCCAGAGGGTGGTAAAACACTGACCCACGCTGCCTAGAGAAGTGGTCGATGTCCCATCCCTGGGAACATTCCAGGTCAGATTCAGTGGGACTCTGCACAACCTGCTCTAGTTGCAGATGTCTCTGCTCCCTGCATGGGGATTGGACCACGCGACCTTTAACAGTCCCTTTCAACCCAAAGCATTCTATGCAACCAAGAGTCTCGTCCATCCCATAGCCATCACTCTGCACTTCTGGCTGGGTTATAGTTTTTTCCTTTTACTAGCTGTGGGTGGGGACAATCTATTGCCTTCCTGTTGGGTTTCATCTGAGACATAAGGAAAGCTCTGGGACATCACCGAGAAGAGGATTAATTAATTTATTCTGCCTTTCCAAAAAAAGGTACGAACGTTTCCGGGGATCAACCTTCTTCCTCGCACACACATTAGCTGTTCTGGCAAGAGTGCCTCAGCCCAATTTGGTTTGAGTGACAAAAGTTAATTTTATTGATGCAGAGCCTTCTGTGATGCTAGGTAGGAGGTCCAACGATGCAAATCAAATGGCTTCTCCAAAAATATCACAGTGATTGATAATGAGGCAGTGATGCAGATTTCTGACACTTTTGATCCCACCACAAGCAAACACTAAATTTAGACACGAGAATTAAAAAAACTAATGCCGTGTTGCTTTAAAAGTGATCAGTGAAAGATAGACATAGTTTAACGACGACTGCTGTTATTCAATGAAGATTTTTTTTCTTTTAACCCCAAAACTAAACTATAAGAAGAAGGATTTAAATAAAAGGGAGAAAAAAAAAACAAACTTGAAACAAATCTGGGTACAGAAACATGTCAAATATGCTATTAAAATTTAATTTCGCTTTTAATGGAGAGGTCATACACTGCAATTTGATTTCACTGCTGTGTATTACTACGTACATATGGATACGCGTCAACTATTATGTTAGGTGTATGAGGGACATATCTGGAAGCAATTGAACAAGGAAGATGACTGACACGTACAAGAAAAGCCTTTATTATATGTCTATATTTTGTTTCATTAATCATGTATGTTCATTAACCAATCATGGTAATTTATTATGCACTGTTTCAAGACATCCTGCGCTACAATGGTGTCATTTTCACTTTGATCATCTCAAGATCTTGCAGGATGACATTTGTAACCAAAGGACCTGGCTCCCCTGTACGTGCTACGTGAGCATGTACTAGAGATTCAGAAGTGTTAAAAAAAAAAAAATAAATAAACCTGCAGCACACCACAGATTCAGAAGTGTTTAAAAAAAAAAAAGATAATAAATAAACCTGCAGTGCAACACAGTTTGCAAGACACAAAAAATTAATTATCTAGCTCAAAGATAACATCCTACAAATTAGGTAGAAATATTCAGGTGAAACAATTTGAACATTATTTTAATAGTGGATAAGCACCAAAAGAAGATGCTCTTTGTTTTGTCATGTAATACTTGATCGTTGAGTGTTTTGCTAGGTTGTATCACGCTTGATCTACACAAAAGCCTGAAAAACATAAGCTTTACAAAACAACTTGATGTTCTCAAAAGTCTCAGTTTTCATCACTACCTGCTCTTGAATTTATTTAGTGAGAAACTAACTCCACGTTTCTCGAAAGATTGGGGCACCCCTGCCATAATGCAGAACTTCTTTTGCCCCCCTTAGTCTAACGGTCACTGAAAGAAATGTTGAGACCCTGCATATTAGATACAGTCTGACTTTATGGAATCGAGGTTTACAACTTCTTCGCTGTTCATTTCTGCCTCCTATTGCACCTTTCATAAACCTACTGATTAATATCAAGCGGCGAACAGCTCTGACAAGCAGGATTACTAATCCAACATAACTGTTTATAGTGTGAATGAAAAAAGAGCGCTCCATTTCCAGCCACTGCACTTAATAATAAATTCCTGTTGTACTTAAATGTTGAAGGGATTACATAACTGTCAAAAGTTCCTTTAAATGTTAAGGGTAGTAATCATATTAAAGACATACTATACAGAAGCAAAAGCAAATGTCAGTGTAGTTGTTATTACCATATTTGCAGGGAGTTTTAAAATATAAGGATTCCTAAACATGTCAAAATTTGCCCTCATGGCGGCTGAAGAAAACAAAGAGGAGAAGGAGCAGCAAACGCCACCAGTCACACTGCAAATGGTGCCCCATAAGGGTAAGAAAAAACAGCTTCATACGCTGTAGCATCACCACAAGGTTGTTCTTGATTCCACCAGCTGAAACAGAACCACCAGGACAATTGTGCCAGAAAGACAGAGGGGAATACCACGCATTCCTGCTCCCTCTTCCTCAGCACATACTTCGCACAAGAAAGCCTTTAGACTGGCTCAGTACCATCCTAGGACAATTCTGAAACACCCACTTAAGACGTGCTTATGACAACTGCGACCCTCTTAAGTATCCTAAGACAGCGATAGCCAGGAATCTGGTGCAAACAAAATCAAATACTCAGATGCTGATACGTGCGGTCTTTTGATACTTTCCCTCTGACCTCTGCTATCAGCTTTAACACTACTTACTAAACTCCCAGGAGTCAATTAGTGCCTCATTAACAAGCAACATAATGAATTGCAAATAT
>WEIS01035426.1:0-11867 GCA_013389965.1 Todus mexicanus
CCATAAAAGAAAAGCTTTACTGCCTTGTGAGCAATGTGGCTCCTTCTCTGACTTCTTAATTGAATCACCTTGGGAATGAGTCAGTAATAAACAGTATTTGGAGAGCAGACAAGTGACTAACTGCCTGAAGGAGCAGTAGCAACTGGTGTGCAAAGATGTAGAGCTGGTGTTAAATACCTTAGAGTGAACAAACTACAGTGGGATTGCTCGAAGAGTGATGCTTGGCTCCCTCTCATTAAGAATTTCAGTGCCTCCTGAGGTTGTGTATTTCTGGAGACTCTCCTTTCCTTAAGTTCATTTTGTGTGCTCGTTTGAGAGGAGAAAGATAACCTGGGTCCTTGGGTAGGCTTTGGACAGGACGTTTGTAACCCCTGTTTATCACAGATTCGCTTGTGACCTTATTTCTTGCACGTCATCTCAATGAGATAGGGTGACAGTTCTTTCCAGTCTGCTCCAGATACTGGCATACACTGTAAGAGTGGACATGCTGGTTCAAGCTGAAGGTGCAATGAGATCCATCTCCTGTGATGACTTCTGGCAGTGGCATTCAGGTGGATGACTGGGCAATGGTGAAGGACAAGCATATGTGGTATTTCTCCCAAATACGCTCCAACCGTTTTTGTTGTAGGGCCAGATGTGGCTTTTGTGTATTTAATAATGTATTTATTAGACTATGTATTTAATTCTGTGTATTTAACAATGATTCTTTGTCCATTCTCGCTTTCAATTTATACAGACATTTAGTGTTCAGAGCAGTCTATGTAAGACTATAGGATAGTAAATGTCCTAGAAGAACCCACAAGCTTTTCATCACCTTTTTTTTTTAAAAAAGTGTATGCTTTCTCCAAGCAAAAAAACCCCAACCCAGCACCCCTCCCAATCCCAAATTGCCAGACAAAGCCCTGTAGACTATTAAACTCTTGCCTAGTATCCCTTCAGTTGCCTTAACCTTGGGTTTGTCTGAAATTTGTGGTTTTTTCAGTGAGTATGTCTTTTCAAATTTTTGGCTCAGTTCAGCCAAAGCTGCTTTGTGAATTTGGGTCAGATTTGGCAAAATCTGAGAATTTTTCAATAATCTAAACACATTTATATTTTTTTCCAGGAACATTTCCATGTTTTTAGCTTACATAACATTTCTGATATCAAATTTGATGATGTCAATCATGAGAGAAACAAAACATTTGTTTGCCTGGCACCGGTTACATTGTGCCAACGCAGGCCCACAGGTATGCTTGTACCGTAATCACTGTAGCAGTTACGCTTAATGCAAGATTTCTTTCTGCTTGTTTATCTTTCCTTCCTTGCACTGTACTTTTCTAAGGCTCAAGCTTCCAGTGAAGTGCTGCCCAGGGTGTTTCTGGTGTGGGGACTTGGCAGCGCTGTCTGTCTCAGCTACTGTCCCTCCCTCGGAGGACCAAGTCTAGGATATGATTCTTGGTCCCTCTTGTTCCATTAAAATATTTTTTTGTGGTTCTAAAGTGAACACACCTTGCAAATAAAGAGAAGAGTTTATTATTAGTGTAATTGAATCTGAACAGTCTAATGTGAGAATTATTATTAGTGCTGATCTGGTTATAGGAAAAAAAGGAATACTTCTACACAGAGAAAGTCTCAGTAATAGCAACAATACACTTAAATTATTCACATACCTTCTTAATTTCTATGCTTATCTTTATAATGTTATGCTTACTCTTCAACTGTTCTCTGTGCCCAAGGTCTGTACCTCTAGTCTGGTCATGGAGTGGGGGAGAGTGTCAGAGCCACTCATTGGCACCTGGAGTCTTTCACTGGGAGGAACATGGTGCTGATGGTTTTCCTCTTCCTAAATCATCTTTCCTTTCTTCTTTCTTTCTTTCCTCTTATATTTGATTTGTGATTTTTAGACCCTTTTAGATGTTGCTCTTTTCTCATTGTCTGCAACTCCATATTACATTGACATTTACCATTTATCCTGCCTTTATGTATGTTAGATACTGTGTCTTTGTTCTCTTACTCCTAGAACCAGTTTTCCCTAGCTGCAGGTCTACACTTCTTTAACTGACCATTGATGAGTTGTGTATAGCCATGGTGTCTCCAGTGCCAGCCTGTCCTGCTTGCATTATCACCCCATGCTTGTGCTCCTCTACACCACCTCCTGTGTCTCCACCTCTCAAGGTTGCTGTCCCCTCTACTACATCATTATGTTAGAGTTGCAAATATCTTTATGGAAAAACTGCTTGTTGCTGTGATCTATATAAAATTAGTCTTGTATTACGTAAAGATAAATAAAAGCATAGCAAATAAGCTGTAGTCACCTGGTCAACAGAAAAATTACCATTACAGCTGAACCAAGCTTTGATGAAATTTCTGAATTGCTCCCGTCTGGTGATACCTGCCTTTTCCTGGTGCAGTGTTTCATTCTCAGGTAAATTGCTATTGTATGTGTGACCTTCACAGGGATCTGCAGTAAAAACATAGCTGGGTTGAAGGTGCGCAGGACAAGGAGGAGGCGGGTAGGGGAGAATTGTTCAACCCTAGCTGTGGGATGAGGATCAGTGCCTCTGCTTCTCAATGTAATCACCAGCTTTTATGAAAAGTCCTGTCAGTTTGTCAGAAATCCTCCACGAGGTTTTGATCTGCAGCTTGTCCTGGCAGTGTAAGAGTGTAGCAAACAATAGCTGAACTGGGAGTGGTTACAATTTCTCTCTTCCCTCTTCTGATTGTTCAAAGAGCCCTTCACTGGAAAGGCTGCATCGCTTTCCAGACATCTTAGGTAAGACCATGTACTTTTCTTAAAGTAAATCCCAGTGTAATTTCTCAGCTCCAGTTTGAAGTCACTCCTTGCTGTGCCACTGGGCTTCCTTCAGGAACAGAAACCACCCTACACAAACTGGGATGACAAAACCAGGCCTGAGTGAAAAAGGTGTGACTAACTGAATAATTTGGAGAAGAGACTTGTTTTTAAGGACAACGACAAGCTGAAAGGCCTCCCATCTGAGATTGCCTATAGCTGCCCATGCCAGCTCTGAAAGAGACTCCTCACTGAAGAGTCTCACCCATAGCTTTTTTGGATGTATCAGGCAAGAGACCTACTTGCCTCTGTACCTCTGGAGAATCCCCACAGGCAACAAGACATCTCAGAGAGTCTTGAGTGATATGTGGAGGTATTGTGCCTGCTGAAATCAGAGCAAACCTTTTTGCAGTGATGGGACATGGAGCCTTGATCAGAGTGACTGGGCCAGCCCTGGTCTCACCTTGGCTGACCAAGCTCAGTGGTGGCATCCTGGGCACCAGAGGGTGAAAGAGTCATCTTAGCACTTAGCTGTCTCGTTTCAGCCTTTCCCATAACTTGGTAAAAACAGTTTTCTGTCATTTCTTTCCTAAGTGAGACTCTTAGCAACAACCTTTTTGTATGTTAGAAAACAATAATCAGATCAGTCTGCCTTCTCGCTGAAGCAGAACAAATCCATGGCTGCGTTCCCAGCTGTAAACAAAGGTAAACAGATGCGGGACTGTGGTCATCTCCTTCCCAGCAGGAGGGATTATCAGAGAAATTCTATAAATAATGAAAATGTAATTGGGGCATAAAATCCATTTTTGGATGAACCTGGAAACCTTCTGCATACTACTCTTCAAATTACATGGAGGCCAATCCCTGTCTCACCGTATAAAAGTAGTGATTTTCTTCTTGGTGAATATTTTCAAACCCTGAACTCTCCACAAAACCCCTCCTATGTTTGATTATTTTCCCACTGCTGTAATTGCAGGTTACTTAAAATAAGGGGTTTCCTTGTTTGGTTTATTGTTTGTCTGTTTTATTGGGTTTTTTTGTTGTTTGTGGGTTTTGTTTGTTTTATTTATTTGGGGTTTTATTTATTTCTCCCCCCTATTTAAATGTCTTCATACTCTCCAGATCTCACACCTTTCCCAGATTCTGTTCTTACCTTCTGCAAAGCAACCGATGTTCTCATTTTTGTATTTTCACAAGCAGTATCAGAGCAGCAGTCAAGAGGGAAGTTGAAAATAATACAAATTTGAGGCAAATAGCTGCTCGCCACTGGCCACAGAAAATGGTATGTATTACTGCTCCTGATGTACATCGTCATTATCATTGCCATTTGCAGATCATTTAGAGACTGTCTGTTCCTAGCAAAAAAAAAGCAAAGCAGAACAATCCACCCTCCTGCTATACCTCCAGTCCTGACACAAAATCAATTGTAGTGGATTTTGTAATAATATCTGTCTTGAAATCAAAGAATGACTGGCCAGTGGCACTGGAGTACAGCTGGCTGAGAGAAGACAGAGGCTCCAGAGCCTCTCTACAAATTGTGGGTCCCCTTTGAAGACTGGATGGCCTGGGAGCTGGGTTCCCCATCTGCACAAATATTCTACTTCTTACCTGGGGTGGGGAGGCTGCCTGAGCACCTATTCCTGTGCCTTCGCTGCAAATCATGTCAAATTGGGGATGTTCCTGCCATGTGTCCTACTCCTGGTGTCTGAAGGCAGATCCCAGAAGATCACAAATCATGGAAGATCTCACCCTGGCCTTCAGGAGGAACATTTGCTGAAAGCCAAGGGCTTGGCAACTGGCTAATATGCTTTAAAAAGCAAACCCTTGAAAAGCATTTAGGCTGCATTCTGTGATGTCATAGCACAAGGTCTTAGCTTTTTGCAGAGGGAGAAGGTATAACTGTACAGCAAGCAAGACTTGCTAAAAAGCTCTAGAGCTGAGGCTACTGTTGAAATGGTTGCAGCTTGTTGGGTTTTGGCATTTATTGGGGTGTGATGGAATAGCAACCAGGAGATCACCCCATTGTATGGCTCCTTTTTAAAATAAGACTTATAGTGAGGCTTCCTGTTTTACGTGCACAGTGTGGGTTTCCATTTGTGCAGGAGGGTGGGCAGTGGGGAGAGCTGCTTGCAGGTATTGCACCTCTGGGATGTGGGAAGCCATGAGATCACGCAGCTGCACTTTGTTGCAGGACCAGCATGGGAATTCATGGAGATGGTTTCTGATTGCCCAGAGGAGCATCCTTCTTGTTAGAGGGTGCAGATCTGTGCTTTCACCATGCTCTGCCTTATCCACAGTCTTTGCTCTCTCCCAGCAGTCTGGTCCAAGAGTGTTCCTCATCACATCAGCAGCTAGAGCATATCATAATCTGCAAGGTGAAGAGCACTGATGCCACAATTATACCAGAGCATTATGGATTATAGCAAACCCTTGGGAAATAGTCCAAAACTACTTCTGTTTCAAATTGGAGAGAAAAGTATAAGGTTGTGACTATTTTTGTGGAATGCAAATTAAAGAAAAAAACATTTCAGAACCACTCATCAGTTCTGATCATCTCAGGTTGCTTCATTTTAGTTATTTCTTTTTTTTGCCGTGCCAAAATATTAAATAGCGTAATGTTCTATAAAATGGGTATGTACGATTTTAACATATGTCAGCAGGTAGAATGCACCCCAATAATCTGATGCAGTCAAATTTATATATTTAAATACTATCTAAACAAACTGTGGCAGTTGAAACTGCACACACACACCCACACACCCTTCCTCACTCCCAGTTTCCTCTCCCTCAAACTTCTTTGAAGTTAACATATTTCTGTGAAAATACCTTCATTTTCACAAAAAAACCCACCACATTTTTCTGTTTATTTTGTTGAGGAATCTCGTCTGGTTTGCTTAAGCATCCATAGTACACCATATTTTATATTGCATCATTATAAAAGCTGGTGAGGATGCTGCCTCTGTGGGAGACATTCCCTCTCCTGACTGAATAGTGAGGATTTTACTTCAGGATGGGGAAAAAGTAAAAACTGGTCTGATCCAATACAGAATGACAATGTTTTATTGTACTCCTGTTGAACTGAAAAACATTGTAGATTGGAAGAAAAGGATCGTTCTACTCAAATAATTTAATTTTATTTCATTTCTATTCTGAGCACCCCTTGGCAAAAGCAGCCAGTGATGGGCTTAGACACATCTCACTGGTTGTTGTGGATTATGGTTACCTCTTAGCCCATATAACCGAATATGAAGTCACCTCTTCTAGTACTTGGAGCACTTGGAGAATCCAGTTTAACCTCATCTTTCATGGGAGGTCATTTGCACCCTTATTCCCCTGGAGACTCCTTTAGCAAGTACCATGAATCAGATGGAGAAATGCCATCTCTTTTAAATGGTTTCCAGTATCTATAAAGCAGTTTAATGTTTATTGGAACAAAGTCTGGAACATAAGGGTTTCTCCTTTGAGTCGAATGCCCTCACCAGATGACAGCTGATTTGGCTCATTGAATGTTTTAGTCTTTGTGGAAATTATATCAATTCCAGCAGGAGAAGAAAATGAGGAAATTTACCCCTGAGTGCCCAGAAATCTGCTGGTAACATTGCTTTCCTGCAAAGCTCTGAGTCCTGGTCCAGGTCCCCTCCTCTAGTCTGACAGACCTGAAGCCAGATTTAGGATCATCCAGGCATCTTTGATTTCACTTTATAGTTGCCCTAGGGGCCAGTATGAGAGGGGGGCAAAGGGATGCCCAATGTTTTTAAGGAAGAAGCAGGAGATCAAAAATGTTATAATACTAGCAAATATCAGGTCTACGTGCAGTCCACAGTCATTTATCCTGCCTTTGGAGATAAGAGACACAGTGCTACTCTGAGCATGGTCTACCAGTCCTAGCCTCTTTCCCTCTACATTTTTGCATTGGCTAGTGCCTGGATAAGCCAAACTCTGCAGTTGTTTTAAGTGACATGAGGAAGAGGATGATACCATAAGATTTGGTGCCGAAGACAAAAACACCCAGCCCCTCTTGTTCAGGTCACAGGAGAGAAAGCAGAAAGGAGAGCTGTAGCTTGGGGATGCAGAGCCATGGTGGTGGTGCTGGAGGAGAGCTGCTCACTGGAACAAGACTGATGCCTAATGACTGGTGTAAGGAGCTGAAGTAATCAGTCAGCAGTGCTTGGTACATGCTGATAAAATTCCCAAGGAGGTGACCTGCCTTGTCCTATGTCATTTCTTTAGTATGTGTCTTGTGAGATCTGAGAGGAGAGGGACAAATGATTTGTTTGTATTAATAAAAGCTTGTTATAACACTGCGGATTTACATGCTGCTTTGCAAACTTAGCTGCATTCTTTATGCCAAAGAGTTTATATCCCCAAGTCTTTCACAGAAAATCCATTGAATAAAAATTAATTATTTGGAGGGGAACAGTGGTGAGATGGGAATCAGCTAACCCTGTCCTTAGAAGTGAATTTATGCCTGCATGAGGTGAATTTGAAGCATTGTGCTGACTTATTTGCTTGAGTGCCTGGCTAAAAAGCTGACTTTTTTGTTTGGTTTCTTACTTTTGTGATGATTTGTGTCTTGTGCCTGAAACATGCAAAATGGTGCTGTTCTCTGGAATTTACCCTTGCTGTGTTTGAGTAGTAGGTCAGGTTATTAATTTATTTTCAGCAAACACAAATGCTTTTTTTTTTTTTGTCTGCAACCTTGTTATCAGTACCTCATCTGAGAGAAACCTGCTTGCTCAGACTAAGAGCAACCTGAGGAAGAGGAACATCTCCAACACCTCTGTGTGCCCAACTCCTCAATGTCACCTCCCTGTGGCTTCTGGTAATGAACATCAGGAAGGCAAGGTGAGCCTCAGCTTTCCCCTACAGCAGTCCTGGCCGTGAATCCCCTGATATGTGGAGGTTGCTAGATGGGAAGTGTGGTGAGCAAGATCTCATCCAGTCTTCAGTCCTCATACCTTGCTCTTACACCTGCTGCTCTGCTGTGTGGCCTCTCCTGCCAGCTGCAAGAAAAGACTGGTCATCCTCCCTCCCTGCTAGCCAGCAGTGCTGGAAGTAGGTAAATTTTGGCTCAGTACCATGACAAACCACTGCTGGCATCAAGCAGGGAGGAGGGGACCTAGGAGATGTTCTCTCACAGGATTGAATTTTGCCATTTTCAAGGACCCAGAAAAACAAAGACCTGGTACTGACTGAGCTTAATGCAATGACTTTTCAGCCTTCATTAGGCTGCTACCCTAGGCTGTCTCCTGCTTGGATTATGCCAAGGGAAGGATCTGTATGCACTCTTTAGAGACCATTATTGAATACTAAGGGCCTCAGCAACATCGAGCTAGTGAGATTCTGGGGTCTGACTGCAGAGCAGTCATGCTGAATGAACCTGGACTTCACTTTCCTGCCTCTAAAGGCCCTTCCTCTCCCTTAAATAGAGAGGAAGGGATTTGTGTCCTGTTGGATGAAGGCATATTAGCTTAGGCCCAGCTTTGTAACAAACTGCTCCGAAATTTGAGTCATATTCAGATCCAGAAGCTAACTTTGTAGCTGGAGCCCACTTGTTGCATTAATGGAAGTGTTTCATTTAAAGCAGCATGGAACTGGCTGGCAATGTTCATGAGAAACACTTTGTGCCGTTAACAGACACTGGGCCTGCTGGGAAGGGGGCAAATTAATTCTGTTAGCTCTGGGAGGTAGGGAGTTCATTATTTTTCTGGTGCAGGGAAGCAATATGGGAGGCAAGGCGGCAGCCAGAGAAAGAAAGAAGAGTCATGTATGTGGACTCCTGGCTGCTCTTGACTTAGCGGTGTGGATGCAGGAATAGGAGGGTCCAGATAGGTGCTGAGTGGGGCTGGGCACACAAAGGCAAGCAGAACCCACTGCCAGTGTTTGGGCTACATGTCCAGAGCTGGGAAGATGGCTCGAGTCTAGTGTGTGCTCAGTTAACACAACTAGATGCCCAGGTGTGGGTGAACTCTGTGGGACCTCCAGGTCAGGCTTGTACCTGCTTGCCTGATGTTCTGCATTACCAGGCTTGCCTGGTCCTGATGCTATATGAGCTGTGATGTGATGTCATAAGCAGTGGCAGGAAAAGCTCAATTCTTGTCTTCTCCTCCTGCTGTGGCCCTTGACTTGAGTTTGGACCAAAAGTGCTCCACAGATCTGGGCCATTTTAAAAATCTGTCACTTTGAAAGATTTTCTACCACTGTGATCTATATAAATTTGGAGCTACAGCTTCTTGGCATTCATTCTTTTCTGTCTAAGTGGCTTTTAGAACTGCATTATGGCCAAAAAGAAAGAAAAGGAGAGACAGGTGTTAATTTAGGGGAAAAGAAAGTCATCAGAAAACTTGACTGTACGTCAGCCAGGCACCTTTTCTGTGTCCAGGAGAGTGGCAACCAACAGAGTGGCTAAACCAAGTTTGCCTGTCTCTGCTGCTTTTTTGCTTATGAAAAGGGGAGTCTGACTCCAGAGTTTTGCAGCTGGAACTCCAAAATGCCAAACATTTCCCTGGGGTGGGCTATCTTGCTGGGTACCTGTTGCTTGGTGAACTTTCCCTCCTGAGCTCAGTGAGCTCCCTCCTCTGCTCCAACTCCTTCAGGATTTCGTCTGAATTCTGCCCTGTGTGCAAGAGGTGCTGGTGGATAAAATAGCCCCTGAGTGACAGTGAAGAAATTTGCTTGGACGCTCTGTCGCACACCTTGTTGATAACCAATTTGAGTGAGATTCCTTGAATGTGTGAGAGCAAAGAGGGACTGCTTCCAAAATGACTCAAAAGGCTCCCCGTAGTCTAATGCTGGACTTTGTCTCTCTCATTGGCAAAGAGGTTACTCTTGCTAAGCAGTCAAAAATTGATCCAAAGGGAAGCATTTACCCATCTTTGACTATTCGGTATTTGGTCCCTGGACAATATGATTGATATAGAGTGTGCTGTATATTTTATTAGGTGACAAAGTACCCACTGAGGCATAGTATCATTTCCAGGGGTGACCTTGTGACAGCGGGAGGCAGCAGTGCACATAAAAATGATAAAAACCTGGCTAAAATCCCTGGCTGCATAAGTTGAAGAGATGCCTCAGAAACTCTTGATAGATGGGTTAGATTAACAGATATGCGCAGGCTCAGAGGTTGACTTTTTTTTTTTTTTTTTTAAAAAAGGCAAATCAGGGAAAGAAATGAATGCAGATGAGTGCAGAGAAAATCTAGAGAAAGGCAATTGCAATGGGAGAGAGGAGGAAGAGAGGACAAAGGTTTGTTTTTCAGAAGAAAGCACTCTTCATGAGGAAATATCGCCAGACTGAGATGTTGGAGTGTTGGTTTGTGCTGCAAAGGGAAACAGGAGTGTAGACTACTAAATTGTACATGCGTTTCTCTATCACTGTTGTCTCTCTCTGTCTTCACTTGGTTATTTGTGGTGTGTGTTTGCAGGGAGTTTTCTGACAGTGCAGATAAATTATCAGATTGATTTTTCTTTTTCACTTTTTTTGGGGGGGTGAAGGGGTGAGGTGCCAATGGAGAAGGTTTTTGTGTATCATATAAAAAGCAGAGAGGCTGTTAACAACCTGCTGGGTTTAGTCTTCTGCTGTACAGAACAGATGCCCCAACCAGAACTTGAAAACTAAACCTGTTCAATTGCAGGGAACCTAGAGGGAGTCTGCATCTGAATTTGCCATTCAGAACCATTTCTTATTGCCATTCAGGACCATTGTATTTGAACCATACCCAATACAGGAATAAAAAGCAGAATTCTGTCTGCCCAGGACTGCATATGTTGCAGTTCAAGACAAAGAATATCATAAACTGTTAAAATCAGTGACTGATGTGATCATGGTCAGTGTGACTGATTTTTGAGCTGTCATTGCAGTGGGAGTACAGAAGTAATGCTTTCTGTTCAACACCATTTGAGTTTTGATGCCCTACCATGGCAATACAGAGATACTAAAGGCGAACAGCTGAGAAAAGGGCTTGAAGCAGTCAAGGGAAGAGAGGAATGGTTAATATTTCTTCCCAAAAGGTGGAGATGAGAAGGGAGAGTTGTACCCATGACAAACACTACCTTGAGTCACTCACCACTGACAAATGGGTTTACTGACCAAAGCTTGTCATTTCTCACCTGGGAATTGTGGCTCAGACAGGAAGCTGGTGACCAGAAGTTTGTTACTTGAATGTCCCTGAGTTACCTTTCAAGGCAGTGTGATCTGCTAGCAGGCCATGAAACACACAAACTTAACTTTCAGTTCCCAGCCTATAAAATGTCCCTTAGACAGTGCAGAAAGTAGTGAAAGAGAAGTGATCCTCACTGGCAGCAGTTATTTATCATTAACATTTTGCCAACCTACCATCTCTAACCATTCTCTCTGAGTTTGTTGTTGGCAATAATATGACTCCTATACAAGTTCAGTTGCCTTTTCATACCATTGCACACTCTGAGGAGCAAAAGTGCTGCCCAGAGCCAAAGTGTTAATCCAAAAAGTCACATCTGTGCATCAGTTATGCTGTGCTGCTCATCATATATCCCTGTGGCTGGGCCATGTTGGTTGATCATGGCTTTAGTTGCTTCAGCTTGCATTGCACTCCTACATCTTCTTGTATTTTCACTTCTCTGCTCTGAGGTGTTGGATACCCATACATATCATCTCGTAACTTGGGGTTATACATGCCAAGCATATGAACTGAGGTCACTCTGAGGACTAGCCTGCCTCACCTGCTTTTGTGGGCAGTAAAGTGATGACGCAAAGGGGAAGAAGCGTGAAAGGTAGAAAGATGGCAGCAATCTGCTGCTAGGGAAATTCATGCCTTCAGCTCTGCCAACCAGGAGGTTGTTCCACCTACATTGAACAAAGCAGCAGACATGGGATCTAGACCTGAGGCCAGTTCTGTTCCTGGCAGCTCAAGAAAGCTGCTGGTTCTGAGGTGGGTGTATCCACGGAATAAAGTTGGGATTTCAGGAGGCAGGGAAGGGACAGCTCTGGGCATGCCATGACAGTCAAGCCCTCTGTCAGATTAACTAGATTTATGACATGACCCTATGAATATTTACATCTGTCTATTTATAGGGCCATGTGTAAGATGTTCGTTATGCTTATTTTAGTAGAATTAATG